>MU226802.1:2328731-2338922 GCA_018584345.1 Thuja plicata
AATATTTTCAAACTTAAAACTTTTTCCCTTTATGGATTAAAGACTAATCCTTAAAGCATGGATTTTTACCTTATAGGATCTCTTGATCCCTCTAGTTTAAATTTATACAGATCTCTTGATCCCTCCAATTTCAATTACAATGTTTTGATCCCTTAAGGTCAGAAGGTGTCCTTAAGACCAAATCTTCCTGATGGGTTGACTAGTGAGTAGCCACATTCACTAGGCGGTTCAACTCCATCTTTCTAGTTTCATTGTTTCCTTGTGTGGTTCACAATGGGACATAGGTTATCTTTGGGAAAGATAATCACACCCTCTCTCTCTTTCTCTTTAACTGGTGATATCTCTCTTATCATGATCTTAGGGTTGATAAAGAGTTAAGTCCCTGGGGGATTGAGGATTCCTTTGTCCCTTTTTGATTTCAATAAGATTATCTTTTCTTCATGATCTCCTTTACCAAGAGTTTGCATCGAGTCCATACTCTTACTAAAGTGGGTGCTAAATGTATAGTCAAAAAATGGAAGCACTTCCATTGTAGACTGGTTTAGCCCTCTGAGTAAGTGGTTTAGGGTAATGTCAAGCACCTTGAATGGGTTTCTTACTAGGATCTAGCTTTCTCCCCTGTTCTACCCCATTTCCCACTTTTCACCGACCCGTTTCTGGCATCCTAAACTGCAAACTTGAGACTTTTGACCTCAGAGTCAAAATTGACTTTTCTGGGTCAATTTTGACCTCAATCTCAACCTTGGTGAAGGTCAACCTTGACCCTAACCTAGGTCAGAATCTACCTCAATTCTGACCCAAGGTTGAGATTTCATGATTCTGGGGTTTCCGGATGTCGGGCTTTGGAAAGGTTTAATTCCCGCTTCCAGGTCAGCTATTTCAGTCTTCAGAGAAATGATTATTGAAATTATATTTAATATAGGTGCACTTCTAGGGATATAGGTCTAATTAGAATTTAATTCTCGTATGTAGGCCTCTCTATAAGATCGTGCCCTAGATTCATATATAAGGAAGCCTTCTCCTCTCATTTTCTCTAAGACTCAAGAAGTAAAATCTAAGTGTGAAGGACAAGCTAAGACACAAGAAGGAATTTCATCCATACAAACTATATGCATGATCTATTGAAGAAATAATCTACTCTCAAGAATTAAAAGACATTCAAGCATTCAATTCATCAAGGAGATCCATTGGTAGCCATTGAAGGATTCAAGCTCTATGGAGCCCTCTTGTTGAAGTTTTCTCCATTCACATTCCTCCAAGACTCTTCCTATTCCAAGATCCATTCAAGATTGGTGTTTAAGATCTACAAAGAAATTGATTTGAGACATCCTACATCTAACATTCTATGTTCTACATCCATTTGGTGCATACATACTTGTGGATCCACGGATTTGAATCCACCACAAGGGTTTCTATACAAGCAAGGTGAATTTGTTCATTTACTTTGTTTACTTATGAAATTTCAATTATAATTTGAGGTTAATTCCAAAAATAGGTTTTGACCAAGGAAAAACCCTCCCCCCAAAAAAAACAAACCATTTTTCTTGCAGGGATAAGTTCGGAACAACAAATTGGAGTGTAGATTCAGATACCCTATTCGACAAACTATCGGGATCTGGAAACAAATATCCTGTCAGAGATTTTGGGTCAGAATCAACATTCTGTTCTAGGTTAGAATCATAAATTGTGGGTCAAAGGTGACATTCATTTTTGGGTCAAAATTGACATTTTGTTCTGGGTCAGAATCAGAAATTTTGGGGCAAAGGTGACATTCATTTTTGGGTCAAAATCAGAACTGAGCCAGATTAGAAAAAGATTTCCGAGTTTTCTTCATCTCTGCATTTTTGTTCCAGATCCGGTTGCATATTTTCTAGAAACTCAGTGTAGACACCCGAAAAAAACATTCTTCAGATCTGTAGTATTTTGAGGTTAATACTTGTCTTCAATTCATTTCAATCAAAGTTTTTAGTCTTCCTAAATCTATCACACATTCTCTTCTATAAAATGGAATCTAAGGTCTTCCTCTTTATTCTCATTTCCAATCGATTGATTCATTTATGCATTGATCCTTCCTTTGGTTTTAATCAATTTGGATCCTTCCTTTGTGTATTTGAGGTTAAAAGGAACATCTTATCTTCCTTATACATAAAAATCATCACATTCAATATACATATATATAACAATCAATGAACTCACACATAAGCACACATCATTTTATACTTTACAAATATATAAGATCAATTTTTTGTGATGATTTGACATGGAGATGGTGAGATATGTTATGGATATATGTTGTATGTGTGAAGGATCTTCAATCAAAGGTTCTATTGATAATTGAGCATAGATTTTGTATTATACTTGCATGGAACTATATTGGCATATGTGATGTTATATTTTAGTTCATCCTTTTGGATTATAGTCCAACACCTTTTGTAAAGCAGTGAGGTTTCTTAAGGGTTGCAACCCTCTTTTGTAATTGAGTAGTGAGCTCTAAGAAGTGTGCCTGAATGCATGTACATTCCCCTATTATACTCAAATCTTTAACCAGGTTATTAATTTTGTAGAGTAATTATTTTTGGGTTCCATCCCCTCCGTGGTTTTTCCCTTAACATGGTTTTGAGGAAAAAATCATGGTGTTATGATGATTTGGATGTTTGATTTATGTTTTTGTTGTTTACTTTCAATTGCATTTGGTTTATGGTTTAGCAATCAGATTAACAAGGTTAAAAATTTTAGAACACTGATTCACCCCTCTCCCCACTTAGTGTTCCTCAATACCAACAATTTTTATAAGATATTGGTGCCTCAAAGGAATTCTAATAGCCTGAGGAAGATCTTGATGGCTGATTCAACAATTTCTAGAAGTGTTTAAATGCATCTCCTAGTTGCACTTGAAGATCTTGACAAGTCAAACGCTCATAACCTAGAATTGGAAGAAATACTAAAGGCGGTTGAAAACTTCATTGAGAATGTGAAGGAAAAATTGAACAAATCTAGGGACAAAAGGAAAGATCTTGTGGAGTAGTTGAAATAGAAAGGAAGAAATGATGATTCTCAATCCTTGAAAGAAAAATTAGATGAATGTGAGCAGCTTGGAAAGGACAAAGATAAACTGAAACATGAGATGGAAGCCATGGTAATAAAGATGACTAAGGAGATTGAAGGAAGGAAAAATAATGAAGAACATCTTTAGTAATCCTTGAAGGACAAGTCTGAGGAGTGTCATAAACTAAATTGTGAGATTGGAGAATTGCAGATTTATCTTGAAGAATCTAGACATAGTGAGAAAGATCTTGAAAGACTTAATGAGATACTTAGAAGTGATCTTTCTATTGGTGGTGAATTCAAAGAAAAATTCAAAGCTAGATCAACAAATCTTGATGCACAACTTGAGAGTCAAAAGCCAAAAGCGGATACACAAGGGATTGGTTTTGAAAATGGTGAAAGCTCTAGATCTGGTCAGAACAATTATTTATTAGACAATCAAATTGATAAACCTAAGAGGAATCCTATTAGGAAACCTAATGCACACAACTTCAATGGGATATGCGTTGTTTGCAACAAATTTGGTCATAGGGAAAATTAGTACATGAATAAATCAAATGCTACATCATTCTCAAGTCAATGTTTCAAGTGTAATAACTATGGACACAACTATAGAAAATGCAGAGTTGTGGTGAATAATTATGTGAACAAAGGGAAAACTACATGTTACAAATACAACAACTTTGGACATATGGTGAAGCCATGAGGTCTTCATTAGCTAGACAATATCATATCACGTGCATTCATATTGGGGGATATTATGTCCCCAAAATATGATGTAATATATTGGGGATATAATAAGGACACTGAGGATTTATAAATTTGATAGACAAACATAATATTCAGAGGTATTTTTTATTCAACAATATCCAAAATCACCTAAGTAGTAGCGGGAAGAGTCATTGTTAATCTGAAATTTGAAAACAAATTTCCTAGGAAATGGCTAAGCAACGAGTTGGAAAAACCATTTTGATTTTCCAAAATTTGAAAACACATGGAAACCATCAACGAAGTAGAAGGACCTACAACTTCAAGCCATTTACAATTTCTAGATCCATACACAGATTTCAATCATAGGTGCACAACATTATATCTGTTCCTTTTCCACTTCAAGTTTTCAGTTCTTAGATTGTTGTAATAGTCATTTTCAGATTAAAGCTATAAAATTCATATCATTAAAATCATTTTTATATGTATACCCTGATAGAGTCTATAGAAAACTCATTTTCATACGTAACTTGTTTCCTTATGCAATATATGATGACTCTTGTGCTATACATGATCTTCTACACATGGATCATGGAATTTTTTTATTATTTTCAATGCATTCAAAGGGTTTTTAGAAGGAATATTATCCACTATTGATGAGAATTTGGGTAATTTATTTATTTATTTATATAGATAACTACCAAAGGGTGTAGCTCCCTTACAAGATGACCATCTAGTACATCCATTTGATTATGGTATGTTAACCATCATCCAATACATTGATCCTCTCAAGCTGAGAGGCAAAGAAAAGATCACCATTATTTGTCACAAATTTGGAAAATGGATTAATGTCTATTTGTCATTCCTTCACGAAATAGAGTCAGAGCTTGAGAAACTTTCTTCTTGGCCACAACTTCAGCATCAAAATCTCTAGCAATAAAATTTTTTTTACGGTCTATTTTTATTTTCATCCTAGCCACTGAAACAACATGTTTATACTCATCACACATCAATGCATCCACCATCCTTGAAGCCTGGTAACATGCTCCAGAGTCTTCAACAACCATGCTAAGGAATATTTCTAATAAGACTCCATTGTGGCAGTGACTAGATGAAATTTTCCCAATGACCTACTTGATCACAGGCAATAGGGATTCATCTTGGATCTTGAACAAAATTATCAATTTATTATCATTGTTTTTCTCCCCACAAATACAATATATACTGAATTGAAATTTTCTTTACATACTTCTCCCTCAATAAACTCACAATAAACTTCTGCCATTCGATATAAAACTCTGCATTCCCTGCTCCTTTTATAGAGAAAAAACCCTCTCTTATCTCCTTCCTAATCAAATAAATTTGAATCTCCTCTCTTATCAAGGAAATTTGAATCTCCTTTCCAAAAACATATAGGACAAATCTTAAAATAATATGTTTACTCTCCACTCATAACAGAAATATATGTATTATAAATAGCATCTTAGGCTGAAAAAATATTTGAATCTGTCCAGTTCAGATAACTATTCTTTGCATTTCTAGAGAATAGTCTAGATATGTGGAGGAGAACCCACTGTAGCATATGGGAGCTTTCCAAATTTTTAGAGAATAGTATTGTTTCCCTTTCCCAAATAGTCCTTTCTATCATTCTTCAACCAAAGCCCTCACGTTCTCTATATGAGAGTACTTCTCTATCTTCCTCGATTATCATTGACCACTTTTTTGTCAGATTTATATATTCTTGTTGTGACCTAAATGTATAATATTTGTTTCTTTGTATTGGACCTAAATGTGTAAATTTGTCTTTCTTTGTATTGGACACGAATGTGTAAGTTTTAGAAATGAATGTGATAGATACATGTGGTTTGAATTTTTTTATTATAAGTTTATCCATTACTTAGCCAACTGATAAGTACATATAGATTGAAATGTAGATGGATCCAATGGTGAATATTGAATATGTAATTATCACTGGTGAAGAAAATTTCATTGTTGGCACAATCATTTGTCAAAAAGGTTGTACACTTGCTGACATCCGTCATGAAATTGTGGATGATGAACTAATTGAATATCCATTCAATTTTATCAGTGGCCTTGGGCATCCTTTAAATATAAAGCAAGAGAAAAAAAGGAAAGCTACAACACAACTTATAGACATTAAGAGGAAACATGACATAATGGATGTTGGAATGCTGGAGTCAAATATGGTGGAAAGTAGACCAAACCATCAAAACAATAGAGATATTGTGGAGGAAGGTATGCATAAAAAACCAAGAGTTGGACATGGATTCGAGTTAGTGGAATACAACATAGTATTGGCATCTTGGAATTAGAGAGTAAATAGTTTAATGGAATAATTTGTGGAGGAGAAACTTACTGTCAAAGTATATTTAGAAAAGGGAGAACGTAAAATAAAGATCCATTGTGAAAGTTGAGGAATTGATTATGGAACATGGGAAGTATACATGGTAGTGCAAATAATTCATAACTTCAGAAAGAATCATACGAAAACAATGTCCCATCAATGCCACATTTTAAGGGAGGAAAATGGTGAAGATAATTCAAGTAGCATAGAAAAGAAAACAATAGTGATTAGTGATTGATCAAGCAATTAAAATTCTAGATGATTTCAACAAGACACAAGAGACTAATTTTTTCAAGGTAGTGGAAGCAACACTTGTAGGCTATGAGGATAAGAAAAAATTAAGAGTGGAATGTACGCGATGCAATAAATGTTTTTTTGGTGCCAACAAGTGGTAATATTGTCAGTTCTCTAAATGAACACATGAAATTAAATAAGAACATCACTACTATAGATGTGGCTTCACATGATACAATTTATTTAAGGAGTGGCACAGTCAGGAGACCGAAGAAGCCTACCAATGACAAGGCCCAACAAATTTTGACAAGGTTGTTGGCCCCATCATCACCATCTATACTACATAGGGGTTATACAAGTGTAGATCCTTCTAGTTCAGGTATGTCAGCTAGACAAGTTTAAATTTATTTTGAATATGATTTGTTGGAATGTGTACATTATTTGTTTTATCATCTTATTTAAGGTCATTCATCACCATTGATGCTGCAATGTTGGGGTTATTGGTATTCACATATAAATAGAAATGGGGAGAGCTTAGACACAGAGGTCCTAATGGATGATCAACGAAATGGAATATTATGGGCCATAGAGAAGCACACCAAGATGATCTTATGTTATGAGGGTAATGAATATCGTATTGATGCACATATAGGCATATTCATTGCAAGAGGGATTCTGAGACATGGATATCATTTGAATCATTGACATGCATCTTTTGTAAGATGATTCCAAAATACGATGACTTTAGGATGCATTTATATTGTGAATCAAGGTATGCCACTAAAAGAAATGGGAGGGATATATGGAGAGGGAGAAGACAAGACTATTTGACTCAAAATGAGATTAGAATAGTTTCTAGGGTTTCAAATGCTAGCCAAAGATCAACAATGTGTGCTCTTTGGTGGGAAAAAATAAAGGTTTCTATACTCTTTATCAGAATGAGATCCCTAAAGGAGAATTTTTTTGAATCAACAAAAAGGAAGGATGTATTTAGGTTTTACAAGGACGTGTGTGAGGAACATGGACAAGTAAAATTGCAAGTAAAGATGCAGTTTGAGATTTTGTCAAGGATATCTTTCACAACTTAATGCATTCAAAGGGAAGGAGAAGGTATATTACATCCACTAAATCCCTTTATGAGATGATCAATTTATGGTGAGGTCCTAGATTACATATCTTTATTAGCTTGAATCTAGATGGTCCTTCAATTTTTATAACTTTGAGGCAAGTTAGAAAGTCATTGGCATACATCCTGGGGGAGTATGACTACATTTTTGAGGTAGTAGGAAAAGTGTACACTTATTATAAAACTAAACATGGTATAGATGGCCCAATTCCTGTGTACTTTGTTGAAGATGAAAATGTTGTGAAAAAGTATGTTAGGTGGGTAGAAAAAAGTGATACATTGGTTGGTTTTTGTGGGAATAAAGAGCATCAATGTCAATCACATTTCTTGGTGACAGTTGGTGAGGGAGTTGTAGGTTATGATATCATAATAGATTCTTTCAAGAAAAATGTTATTGGCCACTATGCACATGTTTTATTGCAAACCCTTTACATGAAAAAATTCCTTGTTTAGTTTTGGTTTCTCATCCAACATGCAATAGGTTCGATGCAAATTTCGTTCTTTGACAGTGGGAAAAAATAGAATTTTTGAGGAAGAGACACATGGAAAATAATTTGGGACCTATTGTTGGTCATTCCTTAGATGGGGATAGTAGAAGAAGACAACTTATGTTAATGGACTATTATTCAATAGAAGGTATTCTATATCAAATTCCTTGGGAAGGGTGGAGACTAAGTAGGTCATACAATGGTTTCCATGTAACAAGATTGCATGAACAAGACTACATCCACAATGACAAAAAGCTAGTGAATCCTTTATTTAGCGGTCAACGAGATTTCATTTCAGGAGAATATTTGATAAGTTTTAATCATGTTAGGATGGTTTATAACACTTTTAAAGTGGATGATCACAAGGTTGAAATTGAAGATATAGAGAGGATAGATTAACAGTATTTGGGTTTAGCACAATGCATTGTTTCAAGGCATGTTCAGAGGTGTTTGAAAGAGATGAGAAGTACATCTAGTGGAAGGGTAGAGAGGACACTAGGCACAAAGACATATCTAATGATTATTGCTGACTACATTGACATGTTTATGTATCAGAGTTTGACTCTTTGGGAAAGAGTGTGAAATACTTCACGAGTTCATCATTTCTTCACATTACTATTATGTTGGCTATGAAAAGAATATAATAATAATGTCAACATAAATTTCATCAGTAGAGAGGCATACCAAGTTGTCAAAATTTCTTGCCACTTTGTAGTTTTGATGTTGATATTGTTTCGAGATCAATACTCTCACTTGCCATGTGTTTTGCAAATGACTGGTTGGAGCAGAAAGGGCATATGATTTCACTGACTTGCTTCACATTGTTGGAACCCGTAATAAAGTTTAGAAGAAGAATCAAATCCCTAAGGGATTCATTTTAATAAATCTCATAAGAAGCAAGAAAGAATATGGAATAGATTTCAGCAAGAAGGGATATGGAACGTTAACCTATTATCATAATATGATTCAATATCTACGGATGATAAAATTATAGAAGCCCTCAAGATGGGATTGAAGGATGTACAAGACATTTTATCAACTCTTTGTATGTGATGGTCGCATGCAATCTTCTTGGTAGGTTAAACCATGGACAAAGGACCAAAGTTATCCAACATTTGAAGTTGTGGATGAAGTAGTTGATGACTCTCCACCAACTCATTCCAACTCTATATTCCAATATATATCTTCATTAGTACACAATCATGGTGAATTGAAAATAATGGAAAGTGAGTGGAGGAATGAGTTGGATCAAATTTTAGATTTTTTTGATAAAAATGTAAATAAAACTATAAAACCCAATGGTAGACCTTGATGGTAAGGATATGTTCAAGCTGAAGGCATTATATTTTTCCATTAGTATACTTAAGGAAAAACATGATCTACACCATCGGTTTAATCCACACTGACAGACAGGGCACAACACAACCTGATGCTAAGGTTACCCGATAAACACTGTTAAGTGTTATGCGATGAGAAAAAGGTTAAAGGAAACTTGACGAATAACAACAATGCAACCCGACGGAACAACACAGAGAGGAACCCAACAAACAAAGGGAACCCGACAAACAGTTCAAACAAAGGAACACCGATAGACTTCAAGTTCAACCCGATGACCAAGAACCGACAGTTAGTTACATCCCAAAAAAAGTGGATCTGACTTTCCACGTCAGATAAATCACTGAAGTTGTATTTATAGCTTGATTTAATTTTAAATCCATTATGTGCGGAGGAAGAAATGTATTTATTATTGTTTTAATTAGTTTTACTGATTTAAAACATGCAAACTAAAGATCAAGGTCAAGTTGTAAACCTTGGATCTAAGAGTTAACATTGTAATGCATGAATTCCAAGATAGGTCAAATAATTGTATAAATAGGTGCTCAATCCATTGATAATAGTTGTTGTTCAATGAAGATAGTAGCCACGGAGAGCAACTAGAGACCAGATAGAGAATTCATACAGAAGGACAGAAAAAGAATCAAGTCAGTTCTGAGAACATAACAGAGGCTGCCGACAAGCAGAGAAAAGGTATTCATCAATCACTTAAGGTGATATTATACTTCTGAGAGCTTTAATGGATCTGTAATCACAAATTATCGATTGTATGTAGTCAGGTCAACATTTGTACTCATTCTAACAAGTGTAGTACACTAATGAAATCCTTTCAAGAAAGGTGGGCTTAACCGTCCTATTGTAAAATCTCATAACTAAGTGCACACTTAAAT
>MU226802.1:2338972-2374737 GCA_018584345.1 Thuja plicata
TGAAATCCTTTCAAGAAAGGTGGGCTTAACCGTCCTATTGTAAAATCTCATAACTAAGTGCACACTTAAATCAGTGTTGCTAAAGCTCTTAACAGAGTAGATCTTAATAGGTCTCCACCTTAATACTTCTAATAGGGTAGATCATCAGAAGTGATCAAATTGTAAGCCTTAACCGACTCCCTTCCATTCTGCAGATAGTGAAGTTTTGTGGGTGCCATCCCCACCGCAATTTTTACTTCCCAACAGGAGTTTTATGTGATACCATATCTTGTGTTATGTGTTTATCATTTTCATGAATGTTTCTATGAATAGTGCAAACCATTAAAGATTATGAATGAGCAATACATACATGAGAAAGAACAACAGTAATGGTTGGTAATGCAGTAATGTATGATTACTAATAATGAATTAAGAAAGGTGTTAAAAGTTTTAGAGGTACTGATTCACCCCTCCCCTCTCAGTACTACTTCCCATTAATTCCAACAAAAGATTGTTTGGTTAGTCAATTTAATGAAACTCAGATGTTGTCCAAAGATAGGTTGACTAAACTGAGGACTTGGATCTACTTTAGGTGAGATGAGAGGGCCCCACAAAAGGGTCTTTCAATTAGCTTTGGTATTGGATCATATTGTAGCATGTTGTTTGAGAGAAATCCAATACCTCTTACTAAACACACTACAAGATAAAAGGTCTTTGTCGAAGTACAAGACAAGGTGTTTCTTGTGGAACCTGGTACATCAGAAGGGTTCAAAGAATACAAAGGAAGGATGGTAATAGGGTGTTTGATTACCATAATGATATTGACCTTTTGGATAGGCTAGAAGGCATCAAGCTTCAACTATGTTGGTATAATAGAATAAATGGGCAAATCCTGTACAAGTGTGATTTGACAGATCATGCTTTCGTAGAACTTCAATCTACCATAGGAAAAACCAACTTATCTTACAATGCTAGTAACAATACATACAAATTAAAAGAAAGAGAACATTTTTTTCTTCTTCAGATTTTGTTAAAAATTTGAATAAGGTGTATTTTCAAAATATTATACTTCCATATTCCTCATGTATTCCCATATGTTACATTGTTTAAAAACAATTTTTTATCAAATCTAATATCAGTTTTATACTTTTTGGCATTAGGTGCAATGAATAGTATACATGGTGAATTTTTGGGATAACTCAACTAATTTGTTGCTACCTACTTCTTAGTATAAGTTTCTTTCAATTAGCTTTGGTATTGGATCATATTACAGGGTGTTGTTTGAGAGAAATCCAATACCTCCCACTGAATGCACTACAAGAAAAGGTCTTTGTCTAAGTACAAGACAAGGTGTTTCTTGTAGAACCTAGTACATTAGAAGGGTTCAAAGAATACAAAGGAAGGATGGTAATAATGTGTTTGATTACCATAATGATATTGACCTTTTGGATAGGCTAGAAGGCATCAAGCTTCAATTATGTTGGTACAATAAAGTAAAGGGGCAATGCCTGTACAAGTGTGATTTGACAGATCGTGCTTTTGTAGAACTTCAATCTACCATAGAAACAACCAACTTATCTTACAATTCTAGTAACAATACATACAAATTAGAAGAAAGAGAACAATTTTTTTTTTAGATTTTGTTAAAAATTTGAACAAGGTGTATTTTCAAAATATTATCCTTCCATCTTCCTTATGTATTCCCATATGTTACATTGTTTAAAAATATTTTTTTAATCAAATATAATATTGTTTTTATACTTTTTGGCATTAGGTGCAATGAATAGTTTACATGGTGAATTTTTGGGATAACTCAACCAATTTGTTGCCACCTACTGCTTAGTGTAAGTTTCTTTCACCAGCCATTCGTATTTTGTAGTGAAATGAAGTTGGAGAAAAGATAAAATATGTTCTAAACAAATTTTTAATACAAACTTGGGTCTCACATGGCGATCGAAATGTGCAGGTATATGGGTTGAGGAAAAATCACATGTCATTGATGATGTCAATGGGGTCAAAACCAAATCTAAAGGTGCTAGAAGGTCATCTATCAAAAAAAGTAGCATCGTGGAAGATGGAGAGATTACCCTCAGCACTATTGATGCTACTGCACAAATGTTAATGGTACACTCTATAAACTTTATATTTGCATGGATTTAAAATCAGGGCAATGCCCTCTATGAACTTGAACGAGACTTTATATTTGCACGTATATAAAATCAGGGCAATGCTCATTACAAGTTGATTGTTGGTTTCAAATGATTGTTGATATTCAAATTTCTATGACAGTTATTAATTTGTTAGATATTCATTATTTCATCGATGAACCTCATTTTCAATAAAAGTTAGACCTTAACTTGTTTTGAATTCATCTTTGCAAGTTTTGTGTCGTATGTAAAATACCTTTATGAAATATTACATCAAATAATATCAAGTTAGTGCTAAATATCTATACTAATTAAACAATCAAACTTGAAATCCTTTAAATCATCTCATGGTTCTCTATCTAGAAAGACTAAATTTATGCTCTCAACTGCAAAAAAACATTCCTAAAGTGACAATCTCTAGAAAAAGATGAATGAATTAAGCTAAATGTTGTGATCTACATGCTTGATTTGATATAAATTTTCAATTAAAATCCAAAGATGAATTAAATTATGCTAATGGATGACCAATTCAACAAAATTCAATTACTATGATGCAAAATGGTGTGATATAATGAATTGACATGTGAATTGGTGATTTGCATTAAGAAATGCATTCTATTTATAGGATTTTCCCAAGTGTAGGGTGTAGAGTGAATTAACCATGATTAGATGAGAGTGTTTTGTTTCAAATAGGGGACAAGATAACAAAATGAGTGGTGAGGATAACAAAGGCTAAATGAGTGGCTAAGATAGAAAAGTTATGGACTGATCCATGTGCTCCCAATTCTCCCTTCTCATTAGCTAATTGATTCTTGTCCCTTAGTGGTTGTTGAAAGTATTTAGGAATTAATTAAATTATCTATGCAGGGGGGTTAGACGGGTTGGATTTGATTTAATTAAATTGAATTATATAACTAATTGAATAAATCAATTACATAGTTTAATTAATCCCTCATGGCCTAGATTTATTTAGTTAATGACTTTGTTAATCAATCCATATTTTTGAATTGATTTGACCACTTTGACTTTGGTTGACCAATTTAGGGTGTATACAAATGCCCCTCTTTGAAGCAATGCGTGAAGCACGTTGTTTCAAAGAATGTCTACTACCTGATATCTTGATGTTCGATCTGATGTCCAATGTAGAAAATGATGTTTGATTCAATGCCTGATACTGATTTTATGATGATGCAAATTTGACATGATTGATGCAGACTTGATTAATGTGAATTTTGATATGATATAACCTCGATATGAATCCCTGATGAAAAATTTAACTTGATTTTGATGCTCCACTAACGATTTTGAATTTGTATCATATGATAATCCTGATTTGAAAAATTGCTCTGATTGACTTGATTTGTGTCTTGATGATACTATGCCCCCTCAGAAATCAAATTGGAATTGATTCAGTTGATATTGATTAATTTTAAAATTTTGAAGATTTTCCCATATATGGCAAAAAATTTCAATTTTATTTTATTTTTGATAACATTTGATATGAAAATTGACAATATTGTCCCGATGTTGGAAAAACATTTGAGTGATTAAATGACCTTGGGTGGAAAATTGATATGAATACCCCTCCTTTATGTCATTTATGGTATATAAAGAAGTTAAACTCATTTTTACCCTTCATTTTCACCTTCACTCTCTCATTTTACCCTCTTAGAGCTCTAGCTGCCTACTGGTGATTTCATCAAGGTGGTCTCGATTAGAGGGCATAGATTTGAGCGAGGGCAGATATTTCAGCGACCAGCCAACCATGGACATCTGGTGATTAGCGATATCCATCCTTCATTGTCAAAATTTTAAATTTATTTGCTCATTTTTAAATTTTAGGCGCAAATTTAGATAGTTTTTAATTTTCCCAAGTTTCAGTGTGCATAATGTTTGTTGTAGCGCGTCGATGGTGTCTTATAGAACATCGCCAAGTGTGAAATAGTGTGTTTAACTAAATTCCCTTGTTGTAGAGTAGTGCCTAGCATAGGATAAAATAGTGCATACCATATAGGATTGCAAATGTAATATTTTAGTAGCACGTACGCAATGAGTTAGGGCGTATATAAGAATCTTTGAGTACGTACAAATAATTTAGTGTGTAGTAAGATATATAAGAGCGCATAGAATGTACCATTGTAGCGTGTAAGATGTCTTAGCATGTACACATTTTTTAAGTAACGCGTATGCCCGATTTTGCATTTTGTGCAGTTTTTACCCCCTGATTATCATAATGATTAAATTGTCATGTGATTATAAGGATAAATGTATGATTCTGCTTGATGATGTTATGAATATTTCATGTTTTTGGTGTCATTTGCATCATTTAAATGATGTATTGTAAATGTCAATCCCAATAGGTTGATAACATAGATTGATATTCCCTTCTCAAGATCTAGACTTAGGAAAGTTGATGCGCTCATAATGAGAAAGTAGATAATAGGATTACTTTATTTGATTGAATTTAATTGATTATATTGATGATGATTATTTATTGATGCACACTTTTATTTCAAAAATAGGTTTCCTTTTAGAAACTGCAAGTTAGAGGCTCTTATCCTTGGTCGTTTGATATGATTACAGATTTGTCAGGTCATGACTGCCAAGTGATAGAATGATGTGGGCTATGGTTTTTACTTGAGATACCCCAGTTCCATGTGAATAGGGGGTTACTCACTATTGTGGTTGAGCGATGGTACTCAGATCATAATACATTCCATTTACTGATGGGTGACATCATTTATTATGATCATTTTTATGATGGAGCGACCTGTCGTCAGATCTTTGCAGATCCTACCATTGGTGATGATAATATTCCTTGCATACATTTGTTAATGTATGATCCACTTCATGTTGTACTTTTTGGGTTGATTGGAGGATTTCTACTTCCTAATAGATGTGGACATGGTTTTGTGATAGGTTGGTGTCAGATTATTGAGGACATGATTGGTCATCCTCAAAATGTTTCTTGGGGTTCCTGTGTATTGACACAATTATATCACAATTTGTATCATGGAGTGTATAGACATAGTTCTGCACTATCTATTGGAGCACTTTTATTATAGATTTGGACTTGGGAGCACCTTCTGATCACGAGACCCATTGATGCCAGGGTTCAGACTCTTGATTGGCCCTTCATGTTTATACATGTCAGAGTGATTTTCCAACTCCATCTGGGAAAGATAGATTATTGGCGTCAGATATTAGATGATATGGATCAGGTATGCTGGCGACCTTACTTAGGTTGTGAGGCCTGGGCTGAGGATGATAGAGAGTGTTGGAAATAATGGGAAGTATGTACTGAGAGGGGAGGGGTGAATGAATACCTCTAAAACTTTTAGTTAATTAACCTTTAACCTTATGTAATCAAATCTTTTCTTTACTGATCATATCTACTGTTCTTTCTTTATGCATGTGATATCAATTCATAATCTTAATTGTATGTAGACATTCATAGAAACATTCATGAAAAAAATAACACATAACACAAGATATGGTAACGCAGAAAACCCTTGTTAGAAGGTAAAAACTATGGTGGGGATGACACCCACAAAAACTTCACTATCTGCAAATTGGAAGGGGTTGGTTAAGGCTTACAATTTGATCACTTTTGATGATTTTCCCTGTTAGGAGTATTATGTGGAGACTGGTTAAGGTCTACTCTATTAAGAGCTTTAGAAACACTGTCTAGTGTGCACTCGGTTAAGAGATTTACAATAAGATTGTTAAATCCACCTTTCTTGAAAGGATTTCTTCTATTTTCTACACTTGTTAGAATTTAGACAAAAATACGCATTGACCTGAGTGTATGTAATCTACAATTGCTGATTACAAATCCATTAAATCTTACATTTACAAAGTATCACCTAATGTGATTGATTAATACCTTTGTTTCTTAGTAGCCTTGGTTCTTGGTTCTTGATAACCAAATTCATCTATTGTTGTTCTGATTCTCTAAATTCTTAGTCTGTTCCATAGATGTGCTTGTTGGATACATTCATCCTCTCATCCATTTCAAAAGAATGATTACAACATCTATTTATACAATATATTTGACCTTTTTAGTTTCACGTATACAAACTTAACTCTATGATCAAAGGTTAAAACTTGACCTTGATCTCCTAGTCTGCATGTTTTTAATTAGTTAGACTGATTAAAACAATTACAATTATGTTTCTTGTTCCTCAAGAAATAGTTTTAAAACAAATATAAACTCTAAATATAAAGCATAACTATTTTATCTGACGTGGAAGTCAGATCCACTTTTCTCGGGATATAACTGACTTTCGGTGTCTGATGCTCAGGTTGCTCTGAAATTAGTTTGTCGCCTTTTGGTGTTCCTTTGTTGAACTTTCTGTCAAGTTCCCTTGCTCTATTGGGTTCCTCTATTTCTGCTCTTTCAGTTTATAGTGTAACCTGCTTGTCGAGTTCCTCTGTATCATCTTTGGGTTGCACTTTCAGTTTACACTGTAAAACTTGTGTCGTCGGGTTTCTCTATACTTAGCACTTTTGGTCTGAATTGTAACCTGTATTTTAGTGTAGTGTAACTGATGGTTCAAACAACTATTTATCTTTGTATATTAATGGCAAAACTTATGTCATCAATCTCCCCCTTTGACATTAGTATCAAAAAATGATATGTGCAAAATACTAAAAATGTTTATAGTATGTACACCGTGTATATTACTTAGTCAATTCATGACTTCCCCAATGCATATGATAGTATAGTATAGTATATGTGTATGTACACTTGTATTTATACTATTTCTTCCTTTTCACATTGTCTTTTCCCTTTGTGCTGTATTTTCCTTTTCCCCTTTTTACTATATGCTTTGTACATATCATTTTCCTTTTCCCCCCTTTTTGATAGTAAGGGCAAAGGTGTATACCTATAGCTTATCAAAAATATGAGAGTAAGAGGTCTTCATTTCCTCCATCATCTTCTCCCATTTCTCCTTTAGATTCTCAAGAGGCATATTCTCTAGTATGATCTTGGCATGCATGTCGTAGATGTTTTCTGCTACAGACACCTTGAGGGTGGCAATTAGTTTTCTTGCCGAACTTATGTGCTATTGTAGAAGGGTGAGGTTTGGTAAAAGTTGAGCTTTTAGCTCGGTAACCTCTTCTCTGGATTGTGATTCTACTTCCCAAATTTCTTGTCTTAACCTTTTGATTTCAATTATCTTCTCATAATGCAATTTGATTGCATTTCCATCTATGGTTAGACTTTGAGCACTTGCATTTAGATCGGAATCGATCTTTGCAATCTTATCATTATTATCCTTTGTGAATTTCTCCAAAGTGCATAGCTTTTTAATTAACGAAACAACTTCAGTAATGATTGGATCTAATTCATTTGTTAATGCTAAAAGCTTTACCTTATTTTCTTCCACTTCTTGGCTGATCTTTTCTGTCAATTTGAATTGGAACTTTTGTTCTGCTCGTTCCTTAATCGCCTTTTCTGCATCCATATTCTGTGTTGCGATGGCTTCGGTGAGAGAAGCAATTTGATCTAGGACAGGTGCATTGTGATCAACATCTATGTCAGGAACTATCTGATTTAAGATATCCCTTGTGGTCTCCAGTACTAAAGAGTCTCGGTGTTGATTTTTTAAGTTTTTCTTGCAAAGATTTCCTTTGACAAATTTCTCCATATTCTTAGAGTGATTCAAAATATAAATTATTTGGATCACACTTTGGTATTTCTATGATCTCATCAAGTGTGACCTCCAACTTATTCTTCTTGGTTTTCTTCTTCTTCTTTTGTGATGCACTTGTATGTAAAACCATAGCCATCTTCTTTGCTTGGTCTGATGTGCTGGAGGAAGGATTCTGTGGTGTTGTACCTTTTTCCTACTACTCAGGGTTTTCCTTTCAGTTTCCTATGGACGTCTCCTCATCAACCTTTGGTATAACTTCAGCATCTCCTTCGGTGTTCTTAAGAGTGGTATCAACTGTCTTATCTTGTTCACCTTTCTCTTTTTGCACTTCATCTTTATCTTTAATCTATGCATCCTTGTTGGTGTGATCTTCATCTTTTTGTTCTCCACCGATGATTACCTGTTCATCGGTTGTATCCTTATTTTCATCAGATGTATCTTTTTGTTCATCATTACCCTTATTCTCAGGTATGCTTGTTTCCTTGTTAGGTGACTTCTCCTTCTCCAAGATAATATTGATAGCTTGTATCAATAGTGGTATCTATTTTGGTGTGTCCACTTGTGCTGAATTTGTTGTAGTGTCTTGTTTGTTAGTTTGGTCCTTGACAATAGTGACATCTTCATCTTTATGTATCTCATTTGTAGGATCTCCTCTGGTAATACCAATGATTTTATTATCCAACCATGTTTCATCTGCAATGTCCATATCCTTATTGGCTTTTGTGTTCAATTATTCTTCATTAACATCTTCATCAGTGATAATAATATGTTCGGGGCTCTATTTATCCTGATCATCCTTGTTCTATTGATTGTTAGTAGGAGCTATTTGAGGCTCAGGAATTGTATCCTTTTTAGGTATATCAAGTATCTTTCTTCATTCAACTTCACTCTTCCTGTCTAGTTCAAGTAGATGTCCTTGAAGTACTTGATAGGCTCTTAACTTTGGTGAGAACCTTTTGGAGTGCTCCTTCATCATCTCTTCAATTTCCTCCATTTTATATTCGGGAGGCATGACAGAAACTAGGGCTCTTTCCCTAATCTCTTTCTCAAAGTGTAATGCAAGTGTCCATCTTGCTGATAATATATCCTAAAGTTCTTTTGGCATATTATCTGCCAATTGTATTGGAACATATTTGAATATACACATCATTTTGATAATTTCCTCTTCTATTTTATTTTGATCCTTAGGATCCAATGTTAGCCATTTATTAATCTTGCGATCATTGAATGCTCCTGATTTGATAATTGAAGCACATACCTCATCAATAGTTTCAGGAATCTTACTCTTTTCTTTTTGGACAGATTCATCCTGCTGAGTATCTTCTATATCATCCTTGGTTAGGATTAATTTCCTTCTCCTCTTCGGTGCTTTTGTCTGTTTGGTTTGAGGTTTTGTTTTGTAGGTCCTTACTTGACCTTTCTTGATCGGTGAGGGAATTGTATACTTTGTTGTCTGAATCCTGGTCCTAGTTGCAGTAGTAGTCCTAGGTTTCTTTGCTGGTGAAGGTAGTGGTGTATCCAACTTTGTGGATTCTAAGTTAATCTCCTTCTCAGCTTCACTAATGGGTGACTAACCCTCGGTTTATTATTTCTATTCAGTTTCCTCTTCATTCACCGATAGCTTTTTCTTCAAGTTTTTAACCATCTTATCTTTCTTCCTATCAATATTTTTCACAACTAAGCCAATTTTTATCCTTTCCTTGGCTTCTTCATAAGTTCCAAACTTAGGGTGTGTTTTATCTAATGGTTCATTTATCAATGCCTCAATTGCATTTGATGCTTGATCTATGTTCACCTCATAATCAAGTGGTGCCAGCCATGCTATTCTTGGTACAGATGGCTTGATGTAGGTGTAGCTAGTGTCCACCATAAAACATATGTCAGTCTTGAATTTTACTACTAACTATTATGGAATCCTTACTCTTTTTTGCATTATTTCTTTGAATTCAGCAAAATATTCATCCATGACTGACTCAAAATTGTCTCCTAGTGATTTGATGAACTCACTAATCTGTGTGGTCACTGGTATAGTAGTGTCCCATTTGACATTTCCTATAGATGGGAAGGATTCTTGGAAATATAAAAATATGCACATAATGAGTGAACCAAAATTACACGAGTTGGACTTTGCAATCCGTATTGTCTTCATGTTCTCATCCAATTGTCTTAGCAGAAGTTCTGAAAGATCCAACTGCAGTCCCTTCTTGACAATCTTGTATGCTATATCCACTGCTCTGAATGAAATATTGTTCATCTTGCTAGCCTGAAAGAACTTTTATCCTAAGACACATGCTCCAAATTTCATTTCATCAGCTTTGATGGTGGATACCTTTAATCCTCTTCGATCCCATACTGCTCCTGTATTCTTCTCAATGTCAATTTTAGGCGGGTGCTTTAGTGCCTTTACCTTATCAGTTATGGGATAACTGGTAATAGTGTGTATAACATCCCTGGTTATTAGTTTAGGCTCATCTAGCCATAATTTTTGGTCATGTATCCTTCTTAGTACTAACTGAATCCATTCATTCTTGAACTCCTTCGGGAACCATAGGGCATTTGTGAGCCCTTTTACCTCAATGTGTTTATGCTCTTCCTTGATAGTGCCATCATCATTGCAAAGCTTCTTTAAATCTTTCTCAACTTCCAGGTCTCCTATTTCTTCTATCTTGTAGTGTATATATGCTCGTACTTCTTCAACAAGAAAAACCCTAGCTGGTATACTGGAGAATGCACCAGCATTGTCAGGTTGTGAAGCAACCTTGGGACATATCCTGTAATGAGGTTCCTCACAGGTTGAATTCTTGATTAGGTTGACCTTATTCTTCTTATCATTCTTGATCTTAGCGGTTCTAGATGTAGTTGCCATCATTTATGAAATTAGGGCTTTTTCATGAATGAATAAGTAGAGTTATCAATTATCTCTATTACTTACTTCAACCTCTATAGCTATTAGGAATCTGTTTGGAGTGCAAGGAGTCCAGTTGTAGGTGCTCTACTATTAGGTCACTTTGTGCTTGGGTTTTTCTCTGTCTCTTTGCTCTGGTCGCCGTGTGAATAATGAAACCGTCTTGTTGTCTACTTATAGACTTTGCCCTAAGTTGAGTCATTAATGCTCAATGACTTCTCGGTGTGTGAAGACGGAGTCATCGGGTGATACACAATAACATTTTTGGTGAGAGCGAGATGATTTGGGGTAGCTGTCAACTTGTTATGTTCATCAAAGGATTTCAATGTATGGCGAAGACAACATTGTCAACTCACATGATTATTGACGGATCTTGGTTTACACTAGAGACTTAGCCTTTATGTGTTAACCGAAAATTCTTGTTAAGTATAAATAGCTTAGCTCTGTGCGTACATTGATGTATTTTGGTATATATTGACCGACATAATTGAATTCATAGAATTATTACAAGTAATACCATAATGCATCTTTAATCATGTTGATTTGGTATTTTAACTATGCATAATGGAATTGATGCAAAATATAACTTGGTATAATGCAGTTCCATACTTATTTGTTCAACTTAGGTGGGGGTGGTGATGTCACTAGATCCATTGGATAAGGTGTCACCAATTGCATTGCTCGGTCCAGCTTCATCAGTGTTTGTAGCTTTCCTCCACATTTTGTTTCTCATCTTCCTAATGTCTTCGTTGGTGTTTCCATTGAAAAAGGTGTTGGTCTCTATCATTCGATCTCTACAGTCTTTCTTCAGATGACCAACTTTATGATAGTGTAGACATGCCATTTCATGGTTAGTCCAGATCCTAGAATTTCTTGTCCATTATCTCATAAAGTTTGCAGCTATGTGACCAAATCTTCCACATGTTGTGCAGTTTGCCCATGTATTGTAATCCAAAACATATTGGTTACTAACTCTTTTCGGTTGATAGGAAGTTATTTGATCTTTAGGCTTCCATGCTTGCTTTTTCTTCTTCCTGCATTCAAGACATGTGTGCCCATGCATTTTGCAAGTAGGATAATATTTTTTCATATAGGTTTCCTTCTATGGTTGTTTTACCTCAGATTTACATTCATATGCTTTATGTCCTTTCTTGTTACATTTATAACAAATTCCTATGAATGAATGTGTGGATTTAGGAATACCTTTCATTTTTATCCTGCAAACATTTGATGTGTGGCCTTTCCTTCCATAGTGATTGCATGTTAGCTTCCTTTGTCTTGGATTTGCATAGACATCCTTTGGATCAACTTGGTTTGGTGATTCTTCATTTTTGGTATACCCTAGTCCAGTATTATTATTGACTCTTCTTTGTCTATCCAAAATATCATCCATCCTTTTATTTCTTTCTTCATCTCTCTTGATTATTTCATTATTCCGTTGTTGAATTCTCACTTCATGTTTTAGCTTTTCATTTTCTTCTCTTAGCTCAATGATAACTTCTATTCTTTCAAAGAGTTCTATATTTATTCTATTTGCCTCTTAACTTATAAGAATTGGTGCAGGAGCACCCTCAAGTTCAGACATTTCAAGCACACTAGCGGAACCAAATAAAAAGGGTTAGGATAGTGATTGGATCTAGGATCCAATGTCAATCATAAATTCCTATTTGTAAGGCAAGGTGACAATAAGGGTTGTTATAAACCTAGTTGTCTACTTTAGACATTTTGGACAATTTTTAGTTATGTTGGGCTAGAATAGTCTAGGAGGCCTAAAGAAAGTTGGAATTGTTAATCTAACATTCTTAAGGTCCTAAGTGGAGTCTAGGTTTAGAACTTTACAAGATTGTTGACAATTGACAACTTTTGTAAAAAGTTATCAATGTTGTCAATGTTGCATAATGCAACTTTTGTAAAAAGTGCAAGATTTGAATCCCAATGTTCACAACCACTTTTCTCAGTTGGAACTATTTGGGAATTGTATGAAAAATGTGGAGAAACCTTTCTCCGGGGTTGGAGAGAACCTATTGTAAGAAATTTTATTCAAATCAATAAAATCTAACTATTTTCCTGCAAATACTGACTGTAATTCAAGTTGTACAATTCTATACGAACACCCATGCATCACTGAAGGAATTTGAAAGTTGGCTTGGTGTCTTATAGGATTTTTTCAAGTGGTTTTAAGTCTTGAAACCAAGTAGAATGAAATTTATCCATTTTTTTGTAGCCACTGGTCGCAGGAAGGCCTTAACTAGGGTTTCGAGACAAATTTCCTCTTTCCTAGAGATTCCACCATGGGAAAAATATAAGGCTTGGTGGAAAGGAAGGAGGGGGAATGTGTTTTAAGATTTTTCTAGTCTCAGACTAGGAGGCAGTCGATGGAGAGAGCAGTGATTAAACCCTCTGGACAGGCATCTAGATATGACTATCCAGAATTTGGGTTTTGAGGCACAACTCGGCCTAGGGGTGGAATGGAGACCTAAATCCTTGGATTTAGAAGATTTGTGTGATCCAACAAGTGTTAAAATTGGAGGGATTGGAAAGTGAGTCTAAATTCAGGCACTTTCTTTGTAAAAGTGACCTAATAGCCCAATTAGGCCTAGGAGATAATTGAGGATAGCAGGAGTTAGGGGATTGGTCAAGAGCCCTAACTTGGAGGGTCTTGTTCGGGGATGGATTGAAGATTTTTAGGGTTGTCAAGACTTTCTATGGTGAAGTTACAAGTAATTTTCCTTCAAGAATTTATATTTTCTCCTTGTAGCCCTATATTGGCTTAGGTGTCTAAATAGAGTTTCAGAGCTATCTTCGTGTGGGATTTGTGTTTCATAGCATCTAAGTTTGATGTCTAGCATTGATAGAAACCTTTTTTTATCCATGAATTAATTGGTTCTAGTTGTGTCATATTTGGCCCTTAAGGGTGTTGAATATTGGGTAGAAGATCCAATCTTGTCATTGTGGGTTTTGGGAACTATTGACAAAGCCCTAGATTGTATGGGAGTAAGGGGTATTGTGAAACCATAGGTGTCTATTTTGAATATAGTTTGGGGCTCTAATCCAAGTTGTACCAGAGAAACTAGTAGATATTTGGAGGAAGACAAGTTGCAACCATGGAAAATGGTGGTGAAGAAATTGAACTTCCTAATAGGATGTCCAATGCAGAATTGCCGAGAGTGGTGAAGGAACATGATGTGGAGAGGAAGTTGATGAGGCAGGAAATGGAAAGACTTAAAGAACAAGTCAAGAGGGGGAGCAGTGGAAACTCTCGAGTTGAAGAGGAGGGGAGTGATGAAGAGGCCCCTTGGCAGGAGGATGAAGAAGAAGTCCCTGCAGAACAAAGGCTACTCTTGAAGAATTTAAAATCCATTAAGAGAAGGACCATGGACAGTAAACTTGATCTACTTGTCTATAGTGGGAAGATGGATCCAGAGGAAGTAATGGATTGGATTGATGCACTCACTAGTTTCTTTGACTATGAGGAGATACCAGAGCATTAGAAGGTTAAGGTAGCAAAGTCCAAGTTGAAGGGATCTGCCCTAACTTGGTGGAACTTCACTCAAGAAGAGAGGGTGAAGATGGAAAAGAATCCAGTAAGCACTTGGAAGAAGATGGTGACCTTGGTGAAGGAAGCCTATGTTCCTGAAGACTATGAAGTTCAACTTCATAAGAAGAGAAAAGTTTTAAGGTATAAGGAGATGGTTATCTCAAGTTATACTGAGGAATTCCATAAAATTACCATGAAATCTAAGTTGGTGGAACCAGAGAGTGTCAAACTTTCTAGGTATATACAAGGGTTGAGGATAAACATACAAGATGAACTAAGTTTATGTTCTCCTACTAATGTCCAAAAGTGCTATCAATTAGCATTGAAAGTTGAGGAAAAAATAAAGAGGAGGCAAGAGAAAAGTGGAAGAGGCAAAGGCCAAAGAGACTTTGGTAGTAGAGGAAGAGGGAAAAGTAGTGGAAAAGGACAAAATCCTATAAATTTTGGAGAAACCAGTCACAGAGAAACTAGTCAAGAGAAGTCCTTTGGGGAAGGTAGTTCTAGAGGTTCCTATAGAGGAAGGAGAGGAGATTCAAGGGGCATATTTGGAGGAAGAATTTCAGGACCTCCAAGGTGTTACATATGTAACCAACAAGGGCACTTAGCATCCAAATGTCCAGAGAAGGAAAGTAATCAGGAAGAGAGAAGGGCAAACATGGTTAGAGAATAAGAGAACCAAGGAGATGATACACATGGGTCTTATGCACCACCTGAGGAAGGAGAAGTCCTCATGATGAGGAGGAAATTTTTGAAGGCTCCAAGCACTCAAGAACCTCCTTAGAGGAAGAGTCTATTCAGGACCACCTGCAAAGTGGGAGACAAAGTTTGCAAGATGGTGATTGACAGTGGGTATACAAATAACTTGGTGTCAGAAGAAGCAGTAAAGAAACTAAAGTTGATAAGGGTGCCCCATACAAATATTACAAGGTGTCATGGCTAAAAAATAAGCAACAAACTATTGTAGAAGAGCAAGCTTGGGTGGAATTCCAACTTGGGAAGTACAAAGATAAAGTTCTCTATGACATTGTTCCAATGGATGCCTGCTACTTGCTACTTGGAATACCTTGGCAATATGATGTGGAGGATCATCATGATGTAAGGTTGAAAACATACACAATCAAATACAAATGTGAAAAGGTAACATTCTTACTAATGTCTGATTCTGTAGAAGAACAAAATGATTCTAAATTTTTGTTTGTAGGTGAAAAAGAGTATTTGAAAACTTTGAAAGAAGAAAAGACCCCTTGCTATGCCCTAATCATTCTACCCAAGGATGAAAATCCTAAAAAGTTTGAGAAAGAGATAAATCCATTGAGAAGAGTAGGCCCTAAATAAGTTGCAGACCTACTTGACCAGTACAAAGACATTGTTACTAAAGACTTGCCAAATGAGCTGCCCCCAATCAGAGACATAAGCCACAATATAGACTTGATCCCAGGAGAAACCTTACCAAAAAAAGAAGCATATAATTTGACTCTAGATAAAAATAAGGAGATGGAAAGGAAGATTCAAGAACTCTTGGATAAGGGTTTAATCACTAAGCATCTCAGTCCTTGTGCAATACCTGCTCTTTTAGCCCCTAAGAAGGAAGGCTCATGGAGATTGTGCACTGACTCTAGAGAAATAAATAGAATCCCAATTAGGTATAGGTTTCCTATGCCTAGGATAGAGGATCTATTGGATCACTTAGGAGGTGAAAGGTACTATTATAAGGTGGATTTGAAGAGTGGCTACCACTAAATAAGGATTAGGGTTGGTGATGAGTGGAAGACTACATTTAAAACCAATGAAGGTTTGTATGAATGGAGGGTGATGCCCTTTGGCCTATCATATGCTCCTAGCACATTCATGAGGCTCATGAATGAGGTGCTCAAACCATTCCTTGGGAAATTTGTCATAGTATACCTTGATTTCATCCTTATCTTCAGTAAGAATAAGGAAGAGCACTTAGAACACCTTAATTTGGTCTTGAAGAGGTTTCATGAAGAAAAGCTTTTCATAAATTTGGAAAAATGTGTTTTTATGCAAGAAGAACTTGTTTACTTGGGATTTGTGATTTTAGGAGCGAACATCAAAATGGAACCTGAGAAGGTAGAAGCCATCTTGAATTTTCCTTCTCCTAGAACAATGATTGAGGTTAGAAGCTTTCATGGACTTGCTTCTTTCTATAGAAAGTTCATTAGAAATTTTAGTCAGTTGTGTGCTCCTATCCTTGAGACCATTAAGGGTGGGAAAAGGTGTAAGTTTGTGTGGAACAAGGATGAAAAATAAGCCTTCCAAATGCTGAAGCAAAAGGTAATGGAGAAACCTATCCTAGTGTTCCCTGATTTTCAAAAGATATTCACTATTGAATGTGATGCTTCAAATCTGGCTATAGGGGCTATCTTGAGCCAAGAGGGAAGGATTGTAGCCTTTTTTAGTGAGAAATTGAATGAAGAAAAGAGGAAATAATCCTCTTATGACTTGGAACTATATGACCTAGTCTAATCATTGAAGAAATGGAAGCACTACCTCCTTCCAAAGGAATTTGTTGTCTTCACAGACAACCAAGTATTGAGTTTCTTAAACAGTCAAGAGAAACTAAGCCACAAACACACGAAGTGGGTGGAATCAATACAAGCCTACACATTTTCAATCAAAAATAAGAATGGAGTTGTCAATAAGGTGGTAGATGCATTGATCATAAGGACTCTAGTTGTGCAAAAAATCCAACTTCAAAGTGTAGGGATTGATTCATTAAAGGACATGTATAAGAATGATGATGATTTTGGTGATATTTATAAGGTATGTTCTAAATTTTTTGAGGCTTATCATGTTGAGTATGCAGATTATTTGATTCAAAATGGACTCTAGTTCAAAGGAAACCAGTTATGCATCCCAAAATGTTCAATGAGGGAGAACATCATTAGAGAAAAGCATGTAGGCAGCATGGGGGGACATTTTGGTTTGGAAAAGACATTGGAATAGGTGAGAAGGTTCTATTATTGGCCTAGGATTCATACTGAAGTAAGGAAGATTGTAGAGACATGTACAATCTGTCAAAGAGCCAAGGGTACATCCACAAATGCAGGACTATACCAACCTCTACCTATTCCTACAAGGCCTTGGGAGAGTTGCAACATGGATTTTGTGATGGGATTTCCTAGAACACAAAGGGGATATGATAGTATTTATGTTGTAGTGGACAAGTTTAGTAAAATGGCCCACTTTATCCCTTGTAAAATTACCAATGATGCATCATCAATTGCAAGTTTTTTCTTTAAGGAAATTGTGAGGATTCATGGCTTACCTCAAACCACACTGTCTGACAGAGATGTAAAGTTTATTGGTCACTTTTGGAGAACCTTATGGAAGAGGTTAGGGACCAATTTGAGTTTTAGTTCTTGCTACTATCCACAAACAGATGGGAAGACAAAAGTTGTCAATAAATCACTTGGCAATCTGCTTAGATGCTTGACAAATTAGTATGGAGACAAGTGGGATTCATTCCTACCCAAAGAAGAGTTTTCTTTCAATGAATCAGTCAACATGAGCACAAGGAAGAGTCCCTTTCAGATTGTATATGGGAAAGCCCAAGAGGCATCTGATGACATGTAACTGATTGAATTTTTGAAGATGTTAAGTTGAACACCAAAATGTAGAAGGATAATGCAAGACATTAAATCAGTTAATGGAGTGTATTGTCATTGATGTCAACTTGATATAATCTAATCGGTTATAATCATAGTGTCAAAGACTTCAGAGAATCAAAGAGAAAGAGATTATGCTTTTAGTAATTCATAAAAACAAGCATTCACAATATGGCTTCAAACACCGACAGTCAATGGTAACCGATGGACAGAGATCACCGAAAGTCAAGTCACATGATGCCCAAGCAAGAACACCGACGAGCAAAATCACAAGCATAACCGATGACCAAAAACATAGTGTAAATTAATGGAGAAGACCGAGGAGAACTGGAGTGTTGACTGAAGCTATCAAAGAGTTAAACACCAAAATTAACTTGAGTTTAGAAATGAAAAAATATCTAGCTGGCAGAGCTAAATATAGACTTAACTGGTAGTTATCTTGTTTTTCATTGAGAATATAAAGCCAGAGATAAGTAATGGATTTAAGGTTGTTTTGTCTAGTTGGCAAGAAGATCTTTGAGAGATAAAAGAAGAGTTTCTCTTTAAATCTAATTGGAAATAATTTTGGATCATGCCAAGATCAAGAAAATCAAGAACCTAACAATGGTGATATCATGTCTATAAAGAGACAACTCAATTCATTATGAATTGTGGTGGGTGAATGAATAAAAAGAGGATGCTGAAGAGAAACTGATGAAGAGAAACTTCATACAGTCCTGATCAATCAAGCTAAGGAAAGAGCTAAATTTTTCTACAGACACCGAGAAAAAGAGCACAACATCATTGAGCAGAATCAAAGTGGAGCAAAGGTATAAACTGGTATATATTAATCAGAATAGTTTTATGATATTATAATAGATCTAAAAATCTGCAAGTATAAGTTGTATATGTGAATAGATCATACTGTTTTAGTTTAACCATTGATTCAGAAAGTCTCTTAACTGAGCGGGATTTAAAGATCCTTTCTATATTGAGATACATCCAAAGGAGTATCAAAAATTTTGATCATGAAGATAGCATGAGATGCTAGATACCTTTTGATAGGCCAAGTGAGTGTTTGATCAAGGATGGTAGCATAGAGATGCCCGATATCAAGTGGCATACTAAATTAAATCCTCTAACAAGGTCACACCTAACAGTGTGTTTGTAACCTTTAACAAGGTTGGCTCTTCACCGAGCTCACTTCAGAAGAGTGAAAATTTTGGGTTACCGGTCCCAAGTGGTTTTTCCCTTAACATGGTTTCCACATTAAAAATCCATGTGTCAATGTGTTTATGAGTCATTAATTTAGTGTTTTTCATTACACATAACTTAACTGTATTGATCGGTATACTCTAGATAATTTACTATCTTTCGGTAAATTAATAGACTACTATTCGATAAACATAAAGTAGAAGTTTTTACAAAGTATTTCGAGTAGTAGTAATTTGATAAAATTATTTGGAGGCATTCATCTTATAGGAATGAAGATAAATAGAGGCTTAATATTGTGGTACTAAGTTTTTTGGGTTGATTATTGGAATATTTTTGAGGCCACTGATTCGCCCCCCCTCTCAGTTAATACTAACAATTGGTATTAGAGCTTGTGTGCTTAGAAAGGGAGTTTAACAGCTCAAGCAAAAGATCACAAGATGAATAGATGAGATGTGCCCAAGTTGAATAAAGACAACTTTGCATCATGTCAAAGTAGAATAAGACTCCACCTATCAGGTATTGGAAATGATATTGTTCAATAATTAGATATTGAATATGTGTTTCCTACATGACCTCACACTCTTGAGCAATTAAGAGTAAAGCATGAGCATAACTGCATGATGATAGAACTTGCATCATCACTCTTTGATGCTGAGTTTGAAGATGTCAAAAAATTCACCTCTGTAAAGAAAATGTGGGATAGTTGAGGCTGGTACATGGAGGAGATGTCAATGTACTAAGAGAAAAGGTAGAAAGCCTAAGAGGGAGGTTTGTTGACCTAAGGATGAAAGAAAGAGAAAACATCACTCAGTATAGCTATAGAATCAAAGAGGCAGTAAATGTTATCCAAGGAGTTGGAGGTGTACTTGAAGAAGAGACATTGGTAAGTAAAATCTTAAGAACCTTATTGCATGTTTATGCTATTAAAGTTTCCGTTATTCAAGAAATGAGAGTAGTTGCAAACAATACAGTTACTCTAGATAGTCTGATTGGTAGACTAATTTCATTTGAGATGAATAACTTTGACAATAGTGTCTTACCATCTATAGAATCTGCATTCAAATCTTCTCTAAAGATAAGTAACTCAAGTCATAGACATGCTGTTAGAAATGATAGTGACAGTGATAATGAGGATCAAGGAATTGATGAGATTGAAGCACTTATGGCCAGAAGATTGCAGAGAGTTAAAGGTAGATACAAAGGTAAATTACCACTTGTATGTTTCAATTGTAAAGAGGTTGGACAGTTTTCTGCAAGATGTCCAAACTAAGGAAAAGATGACAGAGGAAACGACATATCATATGAGAAGAAGTTTGACAAAGGTCATAATAGAGATTACTGAAGCAACCGACAATTCGACAAGAGAGATACCTAAGACTACAAGGTCAAAGTGAAGAAAGCTTATTACCTTGCTGAGAATAGAGCTGATGTCACTGACACAGAATCAGAAGAAGATATCGAGATGGTATTTGTAGCCATGAAGGATGATTCAGATGAAGATGAAGAAATGTATGTAGAAATTACACTCATATCTAAAGTTAGTAAAAATGTTGTATGGATCATAGATACTGGCTGCATTCACCATATGACCGGTGATAAACAAAAGTTTGAGACTTTTAAATACTATAATGGTGGTTCAGTGAGAATGGGAAATGATACACCTTGTCCAGTTGAAGGTAAATGAACCATAATGTTGAATAAACTAATAAAATGTGAAAATTCTTACTGGGTAAAAGGACTAAATTATAATTTATTAAGTTTTTCATAGCTAAAAAATTTAGGTCACAAAGTAGCATTTGAAAATAAGAAGACAAAAATATACAATGAATTAGGAAGGTTGATTGGTACCTGTGAGAAGAAAAAAGGCAACCTTTTCTATCTTGATGACACTAATACCACTTGTTTAATGGCTAGAAAAAAAGACATATGGTTGTGGCACAAAATATTGTGTCATGTGAACTTTGACAACATGATAAAGATAAACAACAAAAGGAATGTCAGAGGCTTACCGAGCATGACTAAGCCCAAGCATATCATGTGCAAAAATTATCAAAAAGGTAAGATGACAAAGTCTAGTTTCAAGAGTAAAACCCATACATCTACTACAATTCTAGACTTAGTCCATACAGATCTATGTGGACCCATGAGGAAAAATAGATACTATGGAGATAGGTGTTTTATTCTCTTTATTGATGATTATTTTAGAATGATGACAGTCATGTTTTTAAAATATAAATAACAAGCATTTAAGATGTTTAAATGATATAAAGCAATGGTAGAAAAACAAAGTGAAAAGAAATTGAAATGCTTAAGTTCATATAGAGGAGGGGAATTTACTTCAGACGAATTCACTAACTATTGCAATGAGCATGAAATTAAAAGATATGTTTTTGCACCGAGGACACCACAACAAAATGGAATTGCTGAAAGGAGAAACAAATCAATTGTTGACTATTCAAGAACATTGATGATTGAGAAAAGCATCACTCAAACTTTCTGGAGAGAAGCTGTTAGTACTTCTGTCTACACACTAAACATAGTACAATTGAAGAAAGACACAAAGAAGACACCATATGAACTTTGGTATGGTTATACACCCAATGCAAGTTACTTCAGAATCTTTGGTAGTCAATATTATATATTGAAGGATGATAGACATGGAAAACTTGACTGCAAAATTGAAGAAGGTATTTTTATAAGGTATTCAACCAAAATCAAGGCTTATAAATGTCTTAACAAGTCATCTAACAAAATCATTGAAAGTGCAAATGTGAAAATAGATGAATTTGCAGAAAAGAATGACAAGGAAAGCAAAAAAGAACCAAAGGACTACAACAGGTTTGTTTATATAGAACCTGACACTCTACCCGAGCAACAGTGTGTCACTCCTGAGCATTGAAACATTGCACCCGAGCATCATGCTACAATTACTGACAATCAAGATAATCCTCAAGATGATGTTCCGAACAATGGAGATGAAAACAAAGGTCAAGAAGATGATCAAAATGATGAACATAGAGCTGAACTGAAACTTGCCAAATATGTCAGAAGACATCATCCACAAAATCAAATCATAGGAGACAAAAAGACTGGAACAAGAACAAGAAGTAAGTCACTTAACACCAGATGTTTACTTTGTGATTTTGAGCCTAAACCTGTTTACAATGCACTTGAGAATGAAGAATGGGTCAGTGCTATGAATGAGGAAATAGAACACATTGAGAAGAACAATACATGGACACTAGTACCGAGACTAGATGACAAGAATGTCATCGATATCAAATGGATATTCAAAAACAAGCTGAACGAGAATGGAGAAGTCACTAGAAACAAAGCAAGATTAGTATGCAAGGGATATACACAAGAATAAGGTATTGATTATGGAGAAAACTTTGCACCCGTTGCTGGACTAGAAGGAGTTAGAATCCTACTTTCTTATGCTGCATTTAAAGGATTCAAGGTATACTAGATGGATGCCAAATCTGCATTGCTAAATGTAATACTAGAAGAAGAGGTATACATTGAACAACCAGAAGGGTTTTTTGTTCCAGACAAGAGAAACATGGTATGTAGACTACATAAAGATTTGTATGGATTGAAACAAGCACCAAGAGCCCGGTATGAAAGACTTTACTCATATCTCATTAGCATAAAATTTGTTAGAACAAGTGAAAATAGAAATCTGTACTTAAAACAAGATACCGATGGTAATTTTCTGATTGCTAAAATTTTTGTTGATGATATCATTTTTGGGGGAAATGAATTGTTATGAAAATCCTTTGCTAATGAAATGAGAAAGGAATTTTAAATGTCTATGTTTGGAGAGATCAAATTCTTTCTTGGTCTACAGATTCTTCAACAAGATGCAGGCATATACATCACTCAGTCCAAATACATCAAGGAAGTGCTGAAGATATTCAAGATGGAAGATTCCAAACTAGTTGGAACACCTATGGCTACCAAATGTAAGCTAACAAAAGAAGACATATCCAATGAGTTAAATCAGACCTTATATAGATCAATGATTGGAAAATTGATGTATGTTGTTCACACCAGACCAGATATAGCACACACAGTTGGAATAGCTGCAATATTCTCTGCTAATCTCAAAGAATCACATATGACTCTTGTCAAGAGAATTCGTAGATATCTAAAGAACAAAGAGGACTATGGATTATGGTACAAAAGAGAAGGAAAATTTGAGCTACAAGTCTATATAGATGCTGATTGGGCTAGAAACATTGATGATCAAAAGAGCACAACTAGAGGAGAATTCTTCATGGGCGACAAAATTGTCACATGGATCAGCAAGAAGCAAGGATGCATCTCTCAGTCTACTACAAAAGCAGAGTATGTGGTTGCTACTGCAAATTTCTCCAAAATTGCATGGATTAAACAATTGCTGGAAGGTATGAATATGAAGATCCTTGAACTAGTAATTATCTATTGTGACAACACCAGTGCAATAAACATTTCTAAGAATCCAGTCATGCATGCTAAGACTAAGCATATTGCTATCAAGTATCACTATCTAAGAGAACAAGTGCAAGCAAAGGAAGTGACACTAGAATATGTTCAATCAAAGGAATAGTTAGTTGATATATTCACCAAGCCATTATTGAAGGATACATTTGTGTATCTGAGACAGAGACTAGGGGTACAACCCTTGTCTATAGGCCAGTAATTTGACTAGGAGGTTGCATCAGCCTATACCAAATCTAAAGATTATTCATGTTGATGCAAACACTAAGATGGATAGAAAAAGATATATCTATACATAGAAAGGTACAAATTTGCACCGAAAATCAGAACATTGTATTGCTGATGGATAGGGAAATTCAAGGAATATATTATGCAAAAGAATGGAACATGATAAAAACAAGGAGAAGTGTTTTTTTGTTTGGAATTGTTGATAAAGGGAGAGATGATCTCATTATCATACAAAGGGAGAGATGATTCCATGATCATAAAGGGAGAGATGATCTCATTGTTATAAAGGGAGAGACATGATAAAGGGAGAGATTATATCACTATCCATGAAGAGAAGTTCCTGAGAATAAGAAGGAAGAGTTAATCAATATTCTAAGGGAGAGAAATTGATTACATATGAAATATCCATCTAAGGGAGAGAAGTAACAAAGGGAGAGAGTTCATACAAAAAAAAAAGATTGTTGTCAAAGGAAAAATAGATTATCAAGAAGAGGAATAGTCAAGGCAGAGCACATATCAGAACAGAGATATCAGATGATACATCTATCCATTGAAGGAATTGAATATTGAAGACAACCTTTCTACATGAAACAAATCTAAGCTATTTTTTGAGCTTACTGACAACCTAACATTTGTAATAGTTACATTAGGAAAGCTCGATGAAACTGTATATTTCATATTGTATTAGTAATAGTATAGTATGATAATGTAGTATGTTTCCATCAATGCCAAAGGGAGAGATTCATGACATGTAACTGACTGAATGTTTGAATATGTTAAGTTGATCATCGAAATGTAGAAGGATAATGCAAGACATTAAATCAATTAATAATTTGTATTGTCATTGATGTCAACTTGATATAATCTAATCGGTTATAATCATAGTGTCAAATACTTTAGAGAATCAAAGAGAAAGAGATTATGCTTTCAGTAATGCATAAAAGACAAGCATTCACAATATGAATTCAAACACCGATGGTCAGTGGTAACCTACAGACAAAGATAACCAAAAGTCAAGTCACAGTGATGCTCGTGCATGAACACCAATGAGCATTACTGACGAGTAGAATCACAAGCATAACTGACGGCCAGAAACATAGTGTAAACCGATGGAGAAGCCTAAGGAGAACTTGAGTGTTGACCGAAGCTATCAAAGAGTTAAACACCAAAATTAACTTGAGCTCAAAAATGAAAAAATATCTAGCTGGCAGAGCTAAATATAGACTTAACTGGTAGTTATCTTTGTTTTCATCGAGAAGATAAAGCCAGAGATAAGTAATGGATTTAAAGCTATTTTATCCAGTTGGCAAGAAGATCTTTGAGAGATAAAACAAGAGTTTTTCTTTAAATCTAATTGGTGAGAATTGTGGATCATGCCAAGATTAAGAAAATTAAGAACCTAACAACAGTGATATCATGTCTATAAAGAGACAACTCAATTTCATTACAAATTATGGTGGGTGAATGAATAAAAAGAGGATGCTGAAGAGAAACTGATGAAGAGAAACTTCATACAGTCCTGATCAATCAAGCTAAGGAAAGAGCTAAATTTTTTTGCGGACATCGAGCAACAGAGCACAACATCACCGAGCAGAATCAAAGTGTAGCAAAGGTATAAATGGAGATATATTGATCAAAATAGTTTTATGAGATTACAATAGATCTGAAAATATGCAAGTATAAGTTGTATATGTGAACAGATCATACTTTTTTAGTTTAACCATTGATTCAAAAAGTCTCTTATCTGAGCGATATTTAAAGATCCTTTCTATATTGAGATACATCCAAAGGAGTATCAAAAAGTTTGATCACGAAGATAGCATGAGATGCCAGATACCTATTGACAGGCCAAGTGAGTGTTTGATCAAGGATGGTAGCATAGAGATGCCCAATATCAAGTGACAAACTAAACTTTTAAATCCTCTAACAAGGTCAAACCTAACAGTGTGTTTGTAACCTTTAACAGGGTTGGCTCTTCACCGAGCTCACTTCAAAAGAGTGAAAATTTTGGGTTACCAGTCCCAAGTGGGTTTTTCCCTTAACAGGGTTTCCATGTTAATAATCCATGTGTCAATGTGTTTATGAGTCATTACTTTAGTATTTTTCATTACACATTGCTTAACTGGATTGATCGGTATACTCTAGATAATTTACTGTCTTTTGGTAAATTAACAGACTGCTATTCAGTAAACATAAAGTAGAAGGTTTTACAAAGCATTCCGAGTAGTAGTAATTTGATAAAAGTATTTGGAGGCATTCATCTTATAGGACTGAAGACAACTAGAGGCTTAATATTATGGTACTAAGTTTTTTGGGTTGATTATTGGAATATTTTTGAGGCCACTGATTCACCCCCCCTCTCAGTTATTACTAACAACATCTTGGAACTCAAAGAATTGCTACCAAACACTCTAGTCAGTGCTCATGGATAAGAATTTGTAGAGAGTATGAAATAAATTCATGACTCAGTGAGATTGGCACTTGAGAAGAGTACAGAGAAGTATAAGAAAGAAAAATAAAATCATAGGAGGGATGTCCAGTTACAGGTTGGAGACTTGGTGTGGGCATATTTGAAGAAGGAAAGATTGCCTAAGGGAAAGCATACTAAACTACTCATCAAGAAAGTAGGACCCTGTCTAGTATTGAAAAAGAATGGGTTGAATGCATATGAGATTGAAATAACCTCACACCTTGGTATCTCCCATATATTTAATATTTGTGATCTAACACCATATAAAGGTGATGTGCATGTAGGTTCAGAAGTGCAGATAGAAGAACTTGAAGGAGATGTTGCAGGCATACCACCTCATGAGCCAAAGAAGCTTGACAAGATCTTGGATACAAAGATCATCAAAAATACAAGGAAGAATGTGTATAATAAATATTTGGTTCAGTGGAAAGGGAGTCTTGAAGAAGAATCTGTATGGATGGATGAACAAGAAATTCAGAGGCATGGCTCAACTTTGCAAGACCTCGTCTCAAGAGGATTTGAGATCGGTGCACCTCGGAAGTATGGTGTAGGAGCACCCTCAATTTCATCCATTTAAAGAACACCAGTGGACCCAAATACAAAGGTTTAGGATAGTGATTGGATCTAGGATCCAATTTCAATCATAAAGTCCTATTTGTAAGGCAAGGTGACAATAGGTGTTGTTACAAACCTAGCTGTCTACTTTAGCCATTTTTGACAATTTTTAGTTATGTTGGGATAGAATAATCTAGGAGGCATAAATAAAGTTGGAATTGTTAATATAACATTCCTAAGGTCCTAAGTGGAGTCTAGGTTTAGAACTTTACAATATTGTTGACAATTGACAACTTTTGTAAAAAGTTGTCAATGTTGCATAATGCAACTTTTGCAAAAAGTGCAAGATTTGAATCCCAACGTTCACAACCACTTTTTTCGGCTGGAAATGTTTGGGAATTGTATGAAAAATGTTGAGAAACCTTTCTCTAGGGTTGGAGAGAACCTATTGTAAGAAAGTTTATGCAAATCAATAAAATCTAACTATTTTCCTGCAAATTCTGACTGTAATTTGAGTTATACGATTCAGTAAAGAAACCCATGCATAAGTGAAGGAATTGGAAGGTTTTACTAGTATATTATGGGATTTTTTCAAGTGGTTTGAAGTCTTTAAACCAATTAGAATGAAATTTATCCATTTTTGTGTGGCCATTGGTCGCAGGAAGGCCATAACTAGGGTTTCGAGACAAATTTCCTATTTCCTAGAGATTCCACTGTGGAAAAAATCTAAGACTTGGTGGAAAGGAAGGAGGGGGAATGTATTTTAAGATTTTTGTGGTCTTATACCAGAAGGCATTTGATGGAGAGAGCAATTATTAAACCCTTTGGATAGGCATCTAGATGTGACTGTCCAGAATTTGGGTTTTGAGGCACAACTCATCCTAGGGGTGGAATGGAGACCTAAATACTTGGATTTAGAAGTTTTGTGTGATACCATAAGTGTCAAAATTAGAGGTATGAGAAAGTGAGTCAAAATTAAAGCACTTTCTTTGTAAAAGTGACCTAATAGCCCAATTAGGCCTAAGAGAGAATTGAGGACAGCAGGAGTCAGGGGATTGGTCAAGAGCTCTAAATTGGAGGGTGTTGTTGGGGGATGGATTGAAGAGTTTGAGGGTGGTCAAGACTTTATTTGGTGGAGTTCCAAGTAAGTTTCCTTCAAGAATCCATATTTTCTCCTTGTAGCCCTATATTGGCTTAGGTGTCTAAATAAAGTTTCAGAGCTATATTTGTGTGTGATTTGTGTTTTATAGAATCTAAGTTTGATTTCTAGCATTGATAGAACCCTTGTTCCATCCCCAAATTATTTGTTTCTAGTTGTCTCATATTTGGCCCTTAAGGGTGTTGAAGATTGGGTAGAAGATCCAATCTTGTCATTGTGGGTTTTGAGAACTATTGATAGAGCCCTAGATTGTATGGGAGTAAGGGGTATTGTGAAACCCTATGTGTCTATTTTGAATATAGTTTGGGTCTCTACTCCAAGAATAATCTGATTTGTGATCTCATGATGATGTTCTGTAAGTCTTTGTATATTTTGGGTCTCTTTCTCTTGTAGTTTTTCAATAATATTCCTTCCATCATCAATAGCTAGTGTTTTTTCTTGCTTAGCTTATCTAGCATTGTTCATGAAATCAATCATTCTTACCATCTGTGTCTCTTGAACAATTTACAAAGATTTCACTTGTCCAACCAAAAATTGATTGATTTCATTCAGACTTGTGATGCTTTCTTTTGATGTGTTTGATGCTTTGCTAGTTGTAGATCCTGAAGACTCAAATAGATCTGGTATCTCTTCCTCTCGGTAGTCTATTTAATTACAATGAGATGCCATAATATTTATTTCATCTAGCAGCTGTCTCATCTTGATTCTAGCTTCTTTATATTGTTCAAAGAAGATCTAAATTTCTAGCTTTCGATTCTCAATACTCTTGTCAAGCCTGTACTTCTCCATTGTATGATATTTTCTCTTAAGTCTTTAAAATTTATAAATAAGAGATCTAGCTCTGATAGAAATTGTTGGAAATAATGGTAAGTATGTACTAAGAGGGTAGGGGTGAATCAGTACCTCTAAAACTTTTAGTTAATTAACCTTTAACCTTATGTAATCAAATCTTTACTTTACCGATCATATATGTTGTTGTTTCTTTATGCATGTGATATCAATTCATAATATTAATTGTATGTAGACATTCATAGAAACATTCATGAAAACAATAACACATAGCACAATATATGGTAATGCAGAAAACCCCTGTTATAAGGTAAAAACTGCAGTGGGGATGACACCCACAAAAACTTCACTATCTGCAGATTGGAAGGGGCCGGTTAAGGCTTACAATTTGATCACTTTTGATGATATACCCTATTAGGAGTATTATGTGGAGACAGGTTAATGTCTACTCTATTAAGAGCTTTAGCAACACTGTTTAGTGTGCACTTGGTTGAGAGATTTACAATAGGATTGTTAAATCCACCTTTCTTGAAAGGATTTCTTCTATTTGCTACACTTGTTAGAATGCAGACAAAAATACTCATTGAACCGAGTGTATGCAATCTACATTTTGTGATGACAAATCCATTAAATCTTTCATGTATGAAGTATCACCTAATGTGATTGATTAATACCTCTGTTACTCGTTAGCCTTGGTTCTTGGTTCTTGATAACCAAATTCATCTTTTGCTGTTCTGCTTCTTGAAACTCTCAGTCTGATCCATAGATGTGCTCGTTGGATACATTCATCCTCTCATCCATCTCAAAGGAATTATTACAACATCTATTTATACAATATATTTGAACTTTTTGGTTTCACGTATACAAACTTATCTCTATGATCAAAGGTTTACAACTTGACCTTGATCTCCTAGTCTACATGTTTTTAATCAGTTAGAATGATTAAAACAATTACAATTATGTTTCTTGTTCCTAAAGAAATGGTTTTAAAACAAATCTAAACTCTAAATATAAAGCATAACTATTTTATTTGACATGGAAGTCAGATCCACCTTTCTCGGGATATAACTGACTTTCGGTGTCTAATGCTTGGGTTGCTCTGAAATTAGTCTGTTTGTCTTTTGGTGTTCCTTTTTTGAATTGTCTGTCAGGTTCCCTTACTCTTTTAGGTTCCTTTGTTTCTTCTCTTTTAGTTTATAGTGTAACCTTCTTGTCAGGTTCCTCTATATCATCTTTGGGTTGCACTTTTGGTTTACACTGTAAAACTTATGTCATCGGGTTTCTCTATACTTAGCACTTTCGGTCTGAACCGAAACCTGTCTTTCGATGTAGTGTAACCGACGGTTCAAACAACTATTTCTCTTTGTATACTAATGGAAAAAATCATGTCATAAAGAGAAATTTCATTCATGTATATTCCTTATTGGTTGATCAGTCAAACACCTATGGTATTAGAGAGATTTTTATGTATGAGAGTCATGAGTCAGTTTGGTCGGGCACATGGTATATTGTGTTTAGCTCTTAATGCCCGTGGTCAGTCAGAGAGAGCACTATGGGGTCCACAGGTGGAGTTTAGAGTTTCTTGTGATGAGGTTATGGGTCTTCAACCTTTACCATGGGATTACAGAGAGGATGTCATTGATGTAGGTGTTACAACTGAGTATGCATAGTGGTTGATACATCACCCATTTCCTAGATTCACTAATCTAATGAATATGATTCTAGATATTGTAGAGAGAGAGAGAGAGAGAGAGAGAGAGAGAGAGAGAGAGAGAGAGAGAGAGAGAGGGAGAGAGAGAGAGATNAGAGAGAGAGAGAGAGAGAGAGAGGGAGAGAGAGAGATATTCTGATAATAGAGATGAGGGTGGTGATAGGGGTGGGAGAGGACAACAACAAAGGAGGAGAGCTCAGCTTAGAGGAGGTCTAGCTGGAGGGAGGATTATCCAAGGGAGATGAGGAGTTGTTATCTGCCCTCCTGGAAGTAGAGCTAGAGGTGGTGGATGGGGTGACAGACGAGGTGGAGGAGATGGTGGAAAAGGGATAGAGAGAGTGAGGATGAGAGGAGGAGGTGTAGTGGTTCCTCTGAGACCAATGCCTACAACAATTTGGGGTCAACATGGTCTTCAAGTGGGTAGACAAGTAGCTCAAACTAATGTTCCTATTGCCCCTGAAACTCTAGTAGCTCCAACAAATCCAACAACACCTAGCCAAGACATAAAAATATTACACGCTAGCGTATCGTCTATGCAGAGTCAATTGGCATAGGTTTACGATGTGATGTAGTGTTTAGTTTCTGTGATAACATATATTCAGCAGGGATAAATTTCATAGATTCATCAAGTTAGAGCTCACAGATGAAACCTCCTCCTAGTTCTCATATTGTGACACAAATAGTGCCTCCTCCTAGTAAGACATATATAGCTGGGTCTAGTTAGACAGAAGCTACTCAGAGAGATGATACTAGACAAGATCCACCTACATATGTTGATGTGGATTCAAGAACAGGTCATGCCCTAAGTTGATGCATATGATTATTGATTCCACCATTGATGTATCTTTATTAAACATTTGATGCATGTTTCTTGTTGATGTACTATGATAGACTTTATGGACATTTGGTATATCTTGATAGCTATGGCCATTTGATTTACATTGATAGAATTTGATATATTCTAACATTTGATAGTTTATTTTTCCTTGGATGTCATGATATATTGGATTTTATGATTTTTGTGCTGATCTATATATGGATGCATTTATAGATGAGTCTATCTATATGCTTTGTCAATGCAATTGTGGTATGTAAATGTATGGATACATTTTATTGTGTGTATAGATGCATGGATGCACTTCAGTGACTTAAATGTTTACATGAAATGCAATGGTATAATATAATTAGGTTTTTGACATGATTAATGTATCTAGATGCCTAATGATGCTATAATTAATGATTAATGATTAATGCATGCAATGATAAATGAGTGTATGTCTTATAATGCAATGTTAATCTATTGTAATGATGATATGATCGATGTTGATTTATGTATTTAATGCAATGCAATATAAATGATATCTAATGATTTATAATGAGATGCATCTAAATGAACCTTAGGATGAATGAATTAATGATTAATGATATCCAATGAATGCAATGTGTAAGATTGATACTACTAATGCAATGGTTAACATACACAATGCAAAAGATAATACTAATGAAACAAAAACCAAAGTGAATAACCTTAAGACTAAATGAAATGCATTATTTTTTTGAAGTCCAATATACTAGATCGTTGGGAAAATTTTGATGATACAACCTTGAGTTAAACCTCTTTGTGATTTTCATCTCACCCCCTTTTTTTTTGAGAAATCCATGTAATGCAATATTTTATCTAAAATGAATGCAAAATGCAACTAAGATTGTCACTTATCACTGGATGCTATTTTTTTGCTATTTTCATCATTGAGCTTTTTGGAACAGGAAAAGGTACAACCTTCACCATTTAGATTGGAAAACAATGAATGTATAAATACCTCTTTCCTCAGATTTCAATAACAAAAATGATACAACCCTCACTGGTGAGATTGGTACACCATGGGAGTATGAATGCCACTTTTGTCAGATTCAATGTTGCAAGTGGATTTTGGCATTAAGATATGGGCCATCTAAATGTCCAAGGTATCCATTTGCATAAATAGACAAAGATACGATCCCTATCAATATACAAATATCCTTGATGATTCTTTGATGATCATGTCATTAGACTAACTTGCATATATCTAGGAATCAACCTTACAAGAAGAAATAAAGAAAAGATCATGCGTCCATCATTTCTCATCTAGTCAAGACATTATTGATTCACTAAAAAGATATGATCCAAAAAATCAAGAAGCACATGTGAACTATCTTTTCTATTTACTTGTTGATCCATTTTATTAGAAAAGTTTCATCCATTTTGATCCTTGTTCATATTGTGTTATTTTGATGTTGTAGCTTAGCTATTGATGTGCTTAGCCTTGTGAATTTGATATGAGTCATGCATTTGGATTTTAGAAATTTGATGTTTGGATCAATCGACAAGTGTCAAAGGTTGTGATTCTTGATTTTTGATGAAGTGTGTGGAAGTCATACTTGTGTCTATTTCTCTCATTAGCTCCTTGAATCTGAATCATGCCCCCAAGTGGATTTATCAATGATAATGGACCAAGGAAACTTTAAAACATCATGACGAAAGCTGTTATGTACAAATTCAGCTTTGAGACATTATTATGGCTATGTACAAATAATGAAATGCAGCGGGATATATACAAGGATAGGGAAATGAAAATGCAACAAGGCTTGACTTAGGGAAAGTAACATCTGTTCACCAGGTTTTTATCACTTGGATTTATTGCACATTTTCTCTGTGTTTTACTTTTTTTGCTACCAAAGCGCCTATTGCTAGGTTTTCACCAAGGCAATTTTATCTTTTTCCCTTTTTTTGTTCTTTTTTCCTTCACCAGGGCACTTTTATCTTTTTCCATTTTTTTGTTCTTTTTTATTTTGATATTATTAAGATGCTTGTTTGCCAGGTTTTCACCAAGATAAATTTTTTTTTAGTACTTTTTCTTCTTTTTATGCTTTCTTCAGGATCACTTTCCACTCTTTTTTTTTCAAGATCAATATATACTATTTTAAATTTCTTTAGGATCAATACATACTATTTTTTATTTCTTCAGGATCAATATATACTATTTTTTATTTCTTTAGGATAAATATATATATTTTGGAGTTATTTCAGGAACTCTTTTGCTGTACAAACTAATACATTCTTATCTGATACTCTGTCATCTGATTTAGGTATAAAAACTCTTCAGTTGTATGCTATTTATGGGTTCTTCATATTCTTCCTCATCACATGTGGCTAGCTTATAGGTTCATGTGCCATAGGATGATGTGATAACAAAGGGTCCTAGCTAGTTTGCCTCAAATTTCTCTTTCTTCTCCCTGTCTAGTTGATTTCATGGGTTTTCTCTGAGGACAAGGTCACCAAATTGGAACTCTCCTGTTTTGATCTTTTTATTATAGTTCCTGGACATTCTCTTTTGGTAGACTTTGAGATGATCATAAGCTTGATGTTGATATTTATCTAGTAACTCTAGTTCTTCCAGTTTGGAAACTCTATGCTCTTCACCTGTCAGTATGCCATGTAATGAGACTCTTAAGGATGTAATTTCTACTTCTAAAGGTAAAAATTCCGCAGCTTCATATACTAATAAAAAGGTGTTGCTCTAGTTAGTGTTCTTATGCTTATTCTATAGGCCCATAATGTTGGATTTAACTGTATATGCCAATCCTTGCCATAATCATCAACTCTTTTCTTGAGATTTTTAAGGATGCTTTTATTGGAAGCCCCAGCTTGACCATTTCCTTGAGGGTAGTATATTGAGGAGAAGTGTTTAATGACATTGATTTTTTCACACAATTCCTCAACATCATTGTTTTTAAAATATTTTCCATTATCTATTATTATGGCATGTGGAATACCATATCTACAAATTATATGATTTAGGATAAACATGGATATTTTTTTTTTCCTATAGCAGTTAATAGGGGTACAACTTCCACCCACTTTGTAAAGTACTCAATGGAAGTTATGATATACTTATGACCATTAGAAGAAGGAGGATATATCATCCTGATCAAATCAAAACCCCACTAATAGAAAGGCCATGGTGTAGTTAACGTATGCAGATGCTGCGCTTGTACATGTATCATATTCTCATGATATTGACTTTTTGACAAATTTTGACAAATTGGCATGCACCCTTTTCCATTGTCGGCCAATAATACCCCATCCTAAGAAGTTTCTTAGCTAAGGTAAATCCACTTGAGTGTGACCCACAAATACCCTCGTGAACGTCTTGTAAGACAATTTCAGATTCCTCACTCTCTAGACATCTAAGTGACGTTCATTCAAGACCTTTGTGATACAACGTGTCAGAAATAAGGGTGAAGCGAGAGGCTTTAAGTATAAGGTTTCTTTTATCATTTCAGGATTGGTCCAGGGTATGTGATAGAGTAATAAGTTATTTCACTTATTAATTAAATCATTTTGGTTTAATTATTAAGTCACTTATTATCTCTCTTTTACTTAAGCTAAACTTTAGGCATATAATAATTAATATATTTATTAATTATTATTTATGCAACCTAAATTTTTCCCGTTTAGGGTTTCTTGAATCCTTTTTATAAGGATTCCCTCTTTGTAAATTATTCATTAATTGAGGATGCAATTGTATTGAGAGTTTTTTCTCCTGTTAAGTTTTTAGGATAGCTGCAAATATAATAACACTCTATGTTGTATGTATTTTCCAAATGCAACAATCTCTCTTTCATTTATATTGGGAATGAGGATAGGAGAGACATGTCCCTTCATGGGACATGTCTATTCATGATTATTTATAAGAAAAGACATACATCTTCCAACTAATTATAATTTAATCAATCTTATAATGTCTCATCAATCAATTATTAATTAAGAATAATAATATAATAATTTAATATTAAATATTAAATTTCATATGATTAATAATAATATAACATATATATTATATTATTATTAATTAAAATATATTATATGTATTCTAGTGATCATACGACTGAAGATACAAACATTAACACTCCCTCTTAGCTAGGGAGGATGATCAAACAAAATGTGTAGTGGTCTCTCACGTCAACACTTATGACCCTTACCATATCTACACAAGACATCAACACTCCCTCTTAGTTAGGCAAGATAAAATTCATCAAAATATGATTAACAAAAGATCCATTAATTTTAAGAGAGACGATATCACCTCATTGTGATATCAAGAGATTTGGTCTAAGTAAGAATATCAAGTCTCATGATATTCACCATAAAACAAAAAATATTTTAGATATCACCTCAATATGATATCAGAGATATGGTCTGACCAAGAATATCAAGTCTCATGATATTCACCATAACTCATAGATTTATAAATATCATCTCATGATATTGGGAGTATT
>MU226802.1:2374787-2400970 GCA_018584345.1 Thuja plicata
AATATCATCTCATGATATTGGGAGTATTTGTCACAGAATATCAATTCGCATGATATTCTCCAAATACTCAGAGTAATGGCCTACCAACATCAAGTCACATGATGTCCACCAAGTACTCAAAAGTTTAGAAAGATATCATATCATGATATCGGGAGCATTGGACTACAAAATATCAACTCACATGATATTCACCAAGTGCTTAGAGTAATGGCCTACCAACATCAAGTCAACATGACGTCCACCAAGTACTCAAAAGTTTACAAAGATATCATATCATGATATCGGGAGCATTGGCCTGCAGAATATCAATTCACATGATATTCACCAAGTGCTTAGAAAAATGGACTACCAAAATCAAGTCAACATGATGTCCACCAAGTCCTCAAAATTTTACAAAGATATCGTATCATGATATTGAGAGCATTGGCCTGCAGAATATCAAGTCACATGATATTCACCAAGTGCTCAGAGTAATGGCCTACCAACCTCAAGTCAACATGATGTCAACCAAGTACTCAAAGGATGTCCATAGGTAATGTGCACTTACCATAGGAAAATTCATATCATCTATCATGATCTGTTTTAGCCATCATAAGATGTCTATCATGATAGAAGATCAAGTTATTTTAAGATCGTCACCTTTCAATAACTTTAACAAATACAAGTGATAATCATTTGGAAGTTGTCACTTCCTCATGATTTACACAGGGGCAGGCCCATTAAAAAATATGGAGTCACACACATGATGTCCATCATGCCTTAGTAGAGAGGGTAACAAGGGATTTCACCTCAAACTTCTCTAATAGAGAAGAACTCATTGAGCCAATATCAATTTGTTGATCATCCAATATTTCTTAAGATGAATTGTCAGACTCCCTCTGAGTCTAATATCAATATTTTAGCCCCTCGTCCAAAGTCACCTCTAAAGAGTCAGAATCCCTCTGAATCTAATCTTCTTTTTCCTGCAAGAGCATCTCTAGAAAAGATCAAGACAAATATCTCTTATAGTACGTATAGAAATACAGATGAGAGAGAAACTATAATGAGTAGATAGATGTAATATTCAAGGATAATAAATACTTATATGCGCATCAACATCCTTGACACAAATTTCTTAAATGAAGGTCCATCTAAATTAAATCATAAAACACCTTATAATATTATTTGAGAGACATCTCCCGTTTGAATTATCTCCCTACACTAAGCATGAAAATGTAACATTGGTTATTATTCTCCCCCCACAATGTACAATTCCCACTCTTATATCTTTGAACAATTCTCATGTCTTCTTATGAAATGACATGATTTATCCAAGAGAGGCGACACTATATAATTGATGATTTCTTTATAAAAATAGACACCCTTCCTTGAATTCATGATTCTTTGTTATTTCTTGACCATGATCATAACAAATTAAAATATCTCTTTAATGAAATTCATTTTCAAAAATTTCACATAGACCCGTACATAGTCAGTCATAACTTTTGAATAAAATACTTTCTCTCTAATCGCTTCAGTGATATTTTGTGAAATTAGGTTTCCACCAACATATCTAAAATTTAGAAACATCCAATGGTGAATTTGGGAGATATGGTCCTTTTACCAAGACTGTATTTTCTGAGATAGCCACACATTCACCATAAACAAACTACTCTCTTACATTTGCAGTCTGGCTCTGATACCATGTTAAGTTTTTAGGATAGCTGCAAATTTAATAACACTCTATGTTGTATGTATTTTCCAAATGCAACAATCTCTCTTTCATTCATATTGGGAATGAGGATAGGAGAGACATGTCCCTTCATGGGACATGTCTATTCATTATTATTTATAAGAAAGGACACACCTCTTCCAACTAATTATAATTTAATCAATATTATAATGTTTCATCAATCAATTATTAATTAAGAATAATAATATAATAATTTAATATTAAATATTAAATTTCATATGATTAATAATAATATAATATATATATTATATTATTATTAATTAACATATATTATATGTATTCTAATGATCATACAACTGAAGATACAAACATTAACATCTCCATTTTTTATTAAGGTAAATACAGGTTTTAAAAGGACCCCAAAATATTTTACATAAAATTATTAGAGATAAGCATCAACAACCCTTACACACATAGAATGCCTACTACGAACAAAAAGCAGGACCCTGACAAACCCCCATTAACCTAAAAAAAGAAAACAAAAAACTGCCAAAAAGAAACACTGTTTCCAACACAACTTCTAGCTTAGATTCCAACACATAAAAATAAAAAATAATTCATATTTTCATAGGCTTCCTAAGCCTCTTTCTACACGTCTTCCATTTTATCAATGGACTCTTTCAACACTTTCATTTCCTTTGGAATCTCTGGAATTTTCCTTTTAATACCACTTCGGGTTCTGGTACCCGGGCTCGAGCTCCCAACTTTGTCATCTATTGTGATTGTAGTATTCTCCAGTAGACTACTCTCCAATTAGGCATATAACACTTTGAGATTTTGAGCAGAGACTTTAAGCCCTATGTTTCTATGCTTGAGAATAATACTTATCATATGCCCATTGTGGCTGATTTGATTTTTCATGTCTTTCAACTTTTCTTCCACAAGTGCATTGACTCTGGCTGTAATCTCCTCATTTCTATTGTTATTATTTACCTTAATCAATAATTCCTTCTCCATTTCTTCCAGCTTGGTTTTGAAGGGCTCCATAGCTTCTTGCATTTCAGTCAGATGTTGATTCATGTCCTTCATTTCCTCACTGAGCCAATTCTCCATGCTGGCCCCATGATCCTCCTTGCTCTTTGGAATTCTATCATCAATTTCAAAGTCTACCATAGTATTGTGGTCAGGGTCCGTTCTCTATCTTTTCTTTTTCCTGTTACCAACCTTCAAGTTTGGCTGCTCTATATGCTCCTCCTTGTCCTTAACATCATTCACTTCTTCATTTTTTTTCTCCTTGTCATCGCCCTCTTTCTCTTCTTCATCTTTTTCCTCTTCTTAATTCCTGGCTTCATTTCCCCTATTCTCATCTTCTTCATTCAAGGGATTTTCCTCCTCATTCATCTGGCTGTCCTCCTTATTCACCTTTTCATCTTTTTCTTTCACCAGAGCCTCCTCATTTATCTCTTGAGCTTCCTCTTCATTCACGAGTGTATCCTCCTTCTCCTCTTCCTGAATCTCTTCTTCATTACCTTGACTATTGAGGGTTTGGTCTTTAGTCTCCTCCTTCTTGTCTAGATTCTCCCTTTTCTTACTCCTGACCCTTTTTTTGGGTTCTCCTTATTTCTATCCAACTTAATTTGCTTTGCATTCCCTTTAACCATTTTGGGAATGGGTTCCAGGATTTGATTTCTGGTGTATTATGAAATTAACAAAATAAGCCCTTCATGAAGCACCGGGTTGCTAGCTTTTTTTCTATGCTCCATGACACTGTTATTCATCGAGCTCAAAAGATAGAATGGAAATGACACCTTTTTGTTATGCCTAAAATGATTTGCAAGAACAAAGTGAAGGTTGTAAATTTTGGAATAGCAACCATCCAGGGTGAAATACTCAATCATGACAGTCAAAATGTTAGCCCAGTGACTCTTAATTTTGTTAATGTCCACATAATCACCCGTCCCTTTGCTCAGAAGGGCTTCTTCTTCTTTTGTTTTTGGGAAGATTTTGAAAGCTTGAGTCCTAATGCGTTTATTGTCCCTAGAAGACTTCATGCCTTCATTGGAAAGACCCATAATCTCTGAAATTATATTCATAGTTAGAGTAAAAGACTTACCCCACATATTCACCTTTCCGTTCTTCCAGCCGTCTAAATTTTTTTTGGTTATTTCTTTGTCCCATCCATGTAGTTTCTCCATATACTAGGTCACACCACCCTTCTTCAGCCTTTTTCAGACTTTTTTTTCTTTTTTTTCCACTTCGTACAGTCCATCGAATCCTCTCTCTTCAGACCTCCACCCATTTTAACCAAAGAGTTTTGAACTTTCTGAGAGTGAATGGGAAGAAACACAATACTGTTGTGATTTTTCTGTTTCAAAATGCTAGATAAAACCCACAAACTGTGCGAGGTCACATTCTTCATGATTCTCACATCCCTCAACTGACAACTATCATCACTCTTAATCTTAAGTGATCTACTCATCATTAATTTTGGTTTTAATTAAGCCTTCAATGTGGTTAGTCTTATCCTACATGATAAGACATAAAATCTCCATATTGAGATCTGCTTCCCCTTTCCATGATTGGGTGACGTTAATTTGGGCCCCCACAATAGCAAAGCCATCCGCTGGCTTATTTCCTTCCCTAAACACCTGGGTTATGTAACTTTCTTTAAAAAGAAACATTAAGGATTTTATTTTATCAATTATGTGGCCAATTATCCAGGAAGCCTCATTCTTACTGATGAGACCATTTACTGTCTCTATTATATTAATCTTTATACTCTATTTTTAAGTATTTCCAAAACATTTGTGGACTTATAATCTGTTGAACTTATGTCAAAGTACAGTTAGAACCATTAAACCCATGGGTAGAATAGATATGTCATGTTTTGCCAATATTATATATATATATTACAGTATTTCATATAACAATCAGAATGTGTGTTCTAATAACTGGATCAATTTGATTAAGTTTACTTGTATAAATATCTTTGCATGATAACTAACCTGCCAGGAAGTAGAAGCCACTTGAGAGTGGTCGACAACATTCAAAGAGGATGTTGAAGACAGCTGCAAATGGATAACCATCATGGCATCAGAAGACATGACTATTACAAATCAGGAGCCACTATTCTAGAAATATAGGGATGTAGCGCTGCTATATTCCCTCTGCGATCCCAACATGTTGACTTGGTCGCCCAAACTTCATTGCATATGTCATGGGCTGTTATGTTTCCCATTTTTCCTCTTTGGCATGGTTTCAGTCAAATTGTTCCTTTTCTGTTTTAGAATAAAGAGTCGATCCTCTATTTATAGGGATGGGACTATTAGTTTGTAAGTTTAGAGGTTTTGGAATACATTGTTCTGTTGTATCTTGCACAGCAAGTTCATTTCCAGTTTTATGTATCGTTCTTATGTAATCAGTTCTTGAAATATAATGAAGTGACTTTTGGTTTATCTTCTATGTTAATAGATTAGGAGAAGCCAACCAAGGGGGCCCACTTGGGAGGTGGATTAGAGTAGAGTAGAGTAGATTTAATTTCAACATTCCCTACATTCTAGATAGAAGATTACAGTTTCTTCCTGCAGCATTGTACTTTGTGAATGTTCCTGCAGCACCTGCAAGGATAGTTATAGTGGATGCTCTAGGTTGAAAGAATAGGATTAAGTAGAGTTTGCAATTTGTAGCATTCATTTCAGTAAGGAGTAAGTGTGTTTCCTTTCCTACAGCTCTAGTATAGATTCCTTTCATGCATTTCACCTTCCTGTAGCATAGGTAGAATGACTCTTCAAGGGACTTAGTGCACATACTGTGCCATACCATTTCAAGTATACATCCCTGGGTTGATAAAATAAATGCACCTCATGGTGGGAGAAGTGATCCTTAGATTGAATAAACTATTCCTAAGAGAGGCTTTGGGCATGATTACTAAGCACCTATTGTGAGGTGGTTTATTTTTGGCACCGCTGCCGGGGATGGTGTCAAGCTAAGAAACTTTCTGAGTTATTTTTCATTTCTAGCTAGTTTTTAAATACTGGTTTGTGGTCCTAAATTTTCTTCACCAGTGTGAAGAATTCATTTGCATGCATCAAAGGGGAAGAAGAAGAGACAAATATGGTAGATTTCTTCCAGGAGAGTCTATGAATTTAATGAACAAGTTGAAGAAGTTGAGTTACTTTTTGTTGACGCAAGTCTCAAGTTTCCTGCAACATCTTCCTCTGGAGCAGAGCCTTTTGATATAAGTGGTTTTCGGCCTTTGCTGAAAACTTGGCCAACTTTCTTGATAATTCTGACCCAAACGCACCTGTTGTTAACAATCTTGTAGCTAATATTCCTTTCCAACAACAACTCCAAATCCCAATACCTCCTGTAATGGCATAACCTACTTTCGTGTTTCCTTTACTGAGCCTTATAAACAATGCTAATCTAAAAAATATACCCTCTACTGTACTCCCGAAGTTTTATGGCTTGATAACCAAAGATCCTGACACCTATTTGTTCAAGTTCAACATCCTCTATCATAGCTTTGACTATAACACCGATGCCCACAAACTCAAACTATTTCCAGCAATCCTAAAAGAGTCAGCCTTACGATGGTTCATGGGCTTAGGAGCAAATGCAACAGACACATTGGATGAGATGCAAACTCTGTTTCTGCAGAAATAAAAAGAATATTGCAAGGGGAGTGACCCAAGGGGAGATGAAATTTTTAGAATGTTGCAAAAGGAGGGTGAAACCTTAGAGGACTATGTTTCACGTTTCTTATACACCATGTAGAAGAATCCCCAACATGTTCTGGCGGAGTATTCACAAAAACTAGTCTTCTTAAGGGGAGTGAACAACAACTATCTGGAAGCACTGGACCTCATGGATGGTGGGGACATATCCCAATCTTCTTGGGATGACCTTAGGAAAATTTGTCTCAACTACTCCAGATCAACTAGGAAGAAAAGTAGAGGATATTGGTCTACAATCACTAAAAGGAGCAGTTCAGCCGTTTCCAAGCTGGAGATATCTAATTTTCTCATGGATTTCAAGAAAGACATCATTAATGATGTTGCTACACATCTCGACACCATGAATGCTAAGAAGAAACATGCAGACTCTAAATTATAGTTAGTTGAGTACTGTCTTCATTGCCATAAACAAAAGAAAGACTGCGGATGCAAGCTGGTGGCGAACTTGGAAAATCAACATTTTCCTACCGAGTACATGAAGATAGAAGGAGACAATGAGAAAGTGTTCTTTATTGCTCAACGTCGACCATGGGCTTCATGAAAAGGTATGCCTCAAGACCCATTACAATTTTCAAATCCTTACAATAGTCAATGACAAAACCAAAGTTATAAGAATCCTTCTCAGCTTTCTCAGCCAGCCTAGAATAACCAGTGGCCTAACCAAAAAAATAACCAATGGCCTAACTAGCAGAATTAATGGCAACCACTGCAAGGAAATTGGTAGCAAATTAACCAATGGAGGGGGCCTCCACAGTGACCTAACCAAAATCCTACTTTTCCACAATTGTCACCTCCAGTCTGTCCTCCTACAATAATGCCACCTCCTACATCCACTAGTCCTAATCCAAAGCCAACCCAATTACCTTCTCAGCTGCAACCTAACCCAAATAGCAAGCAATAGCAGCAACCAATGTATACCACTGATACACAAAAGTATCCTGCCTACGCACTAGAGATATTTGATATCCATTTGAGGTCCAGTACCACTCTGCCTACACCTAAACATCCTTTTATCATAGAAGTTGCAGACACTCCTGTAACATCAGCACCTCTTCTAGAGGCTACACTACAAAATACCACCTAATCAACTCAAAAATCTAGCAAAACTGATGTTAAAAACTCAGTTGACCCTCCTTTTCCACAAAGGCTCACCATAGAATAACCTATATCCCAAGAAGAAATGCCGTTTGATATTCTTGAGTAGCTGAAAAATATGCACATCCCAATACCTCTATTCCAATCTATCAAAGACATTCCTATCTATGGAAAATCTATTTAGGACGCATGCCTTAAAAATCCTGGAAGGAAAAAGAAGGACCCTCAAATAGTTCATGTGATAGGGAAACTTGCGAATATCATGTTGGGAAAGGTAGTTATACCTAAGTATTCAAACCCTGGAAGTCTAGTAGTCGACTTGATAATTAATGGACAATCTGTTAAAAATGCTTTAGTTGATTTGGGAGCAACAATAAATGTAATGACCAAAGATACAATGTATAGATTAAGTATAGAGGGCTTGAGAACAACTCCAACAGTGTTACAACTTGCTGATAGTTCAACAGTCACTCCAGATGGTCTTATAGAGGATGTGGTAGTCACCTTGGATTCATGGGAATACCCTGCTGATTCTCTCATCTTATCACCTAAAGTAAACTTTGCTGGCTATCCAGTCATCCTAGGGAGACCTTGGTTAGCCACCACAAATGCAAAAAATAGTTGCAGATTAGGAAGTATGACAATTTCAAATGGTCAGGAAATAAAGAAGCTAGCACTATATCCTCCTACCCAAACCCTAGCCAAACTTGAGAGATCCTATTTGGCTAGAACTAGGGGATGAGGAAGAAGAGCTCAACTCCGTTGCCCAAATTATGATGATGCACAGACAATCTTTTCTGAAAATGTAGGAGGAAGATGATGTAATACAAAGTATTCTTACCAATGAGTGTATAGTAGCAAAGGATGTTTCCGAAAGTTCTATTTTACAGTTATGTACCTATGAGGACTGTGTCTTTCTAGCAAGCCCTAAGATAATTAGCCAATTATTGCCATGTGAAGTAGCTACAAGCCCAATACTTGAAATGTCAATGATAGAGATATCAACTACTATGGAAATTTCCTCTAGTCACAATCTCCATGTGAACAACAAGTTGCCACCCCCACAATTGGCATTGTTAACCAAACTCCTGTGTAAGCATGAGAAAGCCTTTGCTTGGGATTATGGAGATATGCTAGGTCTGAACCCCAAACTCTACAGCCATAGGATCTAAATTAATGATGGAAGCTTACCACTTTGTCAACCTCAAAGAAGGATAAACTTAACATTTTGAGAAATAGTCAAAACCGAATTGCAAAAGTTATTAGATGCTGGTTTCATCTATCTAATCTTTGATAGCAAGTGGGTATCACCTTTGGTCATTGTACCAAAGAAGGGAGGAAAATGGAAGATATGTGTGTATTATAGAGAGTTGAATAACACCACCAAGAAGGATCATTTTCCTTTACCATTTATTGATCAAGTCTTGGACACTTTGGTTAGTAAGAAATACTTCTCCTTTTTGGATGGATATAGTGGTTATAATCAAATCAGCATTGCTCCAGAAGATCAGGAGAAGACCACATTCACATGCCCCTAGGGAACATATGCTTATTTTGTATTACCATTTAGCTTATGCAATGCACCAACTACTTTCTAGAGAGCTATAATTAGCATCTTTGCTGACATATCACATGATTGTATGGAGATATATATGGACGAATTTACTACATTTGGTGTCACCTTTGGGAAAGCCCTGAAGAATTTGGAAAGAGTACTAATCAGATGTCAAGAACACAACTTGTCTCTCAATAGTGAGAAATGCTTCATGATGATGCAGGAAGGCATAGTGCTGGGACATTTTATCTCTGAAGTTGGAATCCAGGTAGATCCTATGAAAATAAAGGTAATTCTCACATTACCTATCCCTACAAAGAAAAAGGAGGTTAGGTCTTTCCTAGGACATGCCAGATACTTTAGGAGGTTTATCAAAATTTTTAGTCAAATAGCTAGTTCTCTGTATACTTTGCTTACCAAAGAGGCCAAATTTTCTTGGACAAAGGAATGTGATGAATCCTTCCTGTAGCTTAAGTCACTGTTGACAACTGCACCCATACTTAAGGGCCCTGACTAGTCTTTGCCATTTCACATTCATATAGATGCTTTAGACTATGCAATAGGTGCTGTCCTAGGATAAAAGTCTAGTAACTTAGAGAATGCAATTTACTACATTATCAAGAGCCTGCATGGACCAGAGTTAAACTATACAATGACTGAGAAAGAATTACTAGCATTAGTTTATTCTCTGAACAAATTCTGTCAGTACATAGCTGGTTATCCCATTTTTTTTCATACTGACCATGCAACAATTAAATATCTCATGAACAAACCTGCCATCATAGGCAGGTTAGCAAGATGGCTCCTTCTTTTGCAGGAATTTGACATTACAATCATTGACAAGCCTGGGAAAGAAAATGTAGTAGCTGATTATCTATCCAAAATTCACCATGCTCAAGAAGATACTACTCTAATAGATGGTACATTTCCAGATGAGCATTTGTTTCATATTTCTATCCAAAGTCCATGGTATGCTGACATAGCTAATTACCTTGCAGCTAACAAAATGCCAACACATTTTTCTTATAAGGATAGGAGACTTCTTGCCGAGCAAAGTTTTAATTTCTCTTGGATTGATAACATACTATTTTACACTAGACCTGATCAAGTAATGTGAATATGTGTGCGAGAAGATGAGACATATGAAATTATCCATGCATGTCATAATGAGCCATTTGGGGGACACTTTGTAGAAAAAAGGACAACCCAAAATCTTTTAACAATTGGATATTACTGGGCTACACTTCACAAGTATGCAGCCAGCTACACAAGGAAATGTGACAAATGTCAGAGAATGGGCCGACAAACCAAATCAGATGAAATTCCCCTTAATCCACAGGTGGTGGTAACTCCATTTGACAAATGGGGCATGTACTTCATTGGCCAAATAGACCCTCCATCCAATGGGAAGTCTTACATCCTAGTGTGCACTGATTATCTGACCAAATGGGTCGAAGTAAAAGCCATGAAGCATGCCAGGGATCATAAAGTTGTAGAATTTTCGTATGATGAAGTTTTCATCAGATATGGAGTACCAAGAGAACTTGTAACTGACCAAGGTACTCAATTCACTTCCAATATGATAACAAAGCTCATGAAAGAATATAATATTAGACATCGGAAGTCAATTCCCTATCACCCTCAGGCCAATGGATAGGCTGAAGTTACAAATCAGGAAATTGAAGCCATCTTAACAAAAATAGTTCATTTGCATCACCGAGATTGGACCATCAGATTATCAGAAGCCATCTGGGTGCATAGAAAAACCTAGAAAACCACCACAGGGTTCACTCCATTTGAACTGTTATATGGAAAAGTAGCAATACTACCCATTGAATTTGAACACAAAACTTTGCAGACAACACTGGAGTTAAATATTGATCTTCCTACAGCACAAGAAGAGTGATTGCTGCATCTCAATTCCATGGATGAAATGCACAAATCTTCCCTGGAGCACACTGAAATAGTCTAGAAGCAAAGGAAAAAGTGGCATGACTCACATATTAAGAATAAACAATTTTAAGTTGGTGATTGGGAATTACTCTATGATTCCAGATTCAAGGAAATACCAGGCAAGCTACAGATAAGATGGTTGGGGCCATATGAAATAAACCATGTCTTCACCAATGGAGCCATCCAATTGATCACAATTGACCCAGTACACTTCAAGATATTAGTCAATGGACATCATCTAAAGTTGTATCACCAACCTCAAACAAAAGAAGACTTCTTGTAGCAATTCTGACAACAAATTTCAAAAGAGCAACAGGTAACACTTCCTGCAACAGAGGGTGCAAACCTTCTTCCTATAGCTCTTCAATAGAATTCCATTGAGCATGTCCATAATAAAAAATTTGTGTCTTCATGAATTTCATTTCCCCAGTCACTTTCTAATTCTTCTTTCCAACTCATCTCATTTCTTTATCTTCCACCTACCCACCTTCCACGTCATCACCATTTTATTTTCTTTGCTTCAAATAAGAGCCAAATACGCTGACGCAAACCACTGCCACTTTCATTCCACTCTCACCACCTTTTCTGGAATGTGAAATGATCAAATGACAAGTACAAGCTTTTCAATTTTTTTTTTCCATTTTTAGCGCATAGATTTTGATGATTATATCTAGTACTGCAATAAATGTATCATTGCGACATCAATCCAGTTCCATTCCTCGTGCCAAGTATGCCAAGTGGGGACACTTGTCAGTGTTACATAGGGGGGAGGGAAGTGTATTAATTCCTAAAATTTCATTTCTATTTAATCCTAAAAGATTTAACATCACCTCAAATCTATACTTCACCCTTGTCTCATTAAAGTCCCATTGCTATATCCCACAACTGTCGTACCTTTATTCCAAAATTATCTCTGATTGTCAGACTTGATGTGACTTATAATTAAATTATGTGGCAACCTGCAGTAAGAACTATAATTTCTCTTGTTAAAATACATCACCGTTGTTCATGCTAAGAATAACAGAGAAGGTCAGAAGGAAGCCCATAGTTTTAAAAATGAGTAGTCTACAACTCAAAAAGGAATAAGGCATTTATCTACTACAGAGCAGACAAATTGAAATTGGAAAGCACAGATGGGAGGCCAGTTTCAAAGACATGAGCTGGTATTACATGGTGTGTTACTTTCAGATGTTGAAGTAGTAAGAAGGTTTAATGCATGTGGCTGGTTAGGATATTACTTAAAGTTAATAGAGTTTGATGAAGACTCAGCACCTGAATTTGTAAGTACATTTGAGGACGGGAAAGCAACTATATGGGGATTGACAATGGTCACCATAAAAGAATGAATAGAAAAAGTTACTGGGTTACCAATGGTTGGGGAGCACTACCCCAATGTTCACAATGCCAGATCAGCTAGGGCCCAGTTTACCCTACCAGGTGACCCTCCTTTGGAGATTACCAAACAAGGGTGCAAAAGACTGTCTATCCCTCCGTCGTATAATGAGATGGCTACGTATATTATCAGGTATTTTACATGTGAAGGGAGATTTTCAAATTTGCACGTACATAATTTTAAATTACTGATTTATGTAAGCCATAATCTTCCAATGAATGTCCCAAATTTCTTGTACAATATACTATGCATCAGTGCTGAGGAGACCCAAAAAGGAAATGTCAATTCTGTCACCCACCATGCCCTAATTAAATTGTTAATAGAAAGAGCTCTTAAGGATGCCTCTCCCATGGCATGGTCAAAATTTGTCCAACATAAAACCCTACAACCATAGGTTAACCCTAATGTGCAATCTGGTCATGATGATGCAATATCAATTGACCCAACCGTCGAGCAAGATACCCAGGGGGAAAAAATTGAAAATCTGTAAGAAAGTATGCCTTTACCTACTCATGAGAGCAATGTACCTACTTCTTCCTAAACAAAAGGGAAATAGAAATTTGAGGGAGAAACTTTCATCCCTACAGCCAAGCCACAAACCAGTACAACCTCAAAGGGGAAGAAAAGGAAGTCGGTTCTTGCAGCAGCTACTCCTGCAACAGAGAAACCAAAGAAGGTTATTAAGAAAAATGCTATGGAGATTGAAGAAACCCCTATGAGAAGAAGATCTAGAATGAGAGGAAATCTCCCTAGAGTATCCTTAGAAAGCCAACCTGTTTCCCCTTTGCAATATGATGAACAACCCCATATATAAATTATTCTGGATGATTCCCCAAATCAGTCTGCAATTCTAGACTTTCCTCCAAATTCAACAGATACTTATGAAGCTGAACCTGATGTCTACCAAAATAGTCCCCAAGAAATCCATTAGGATATCCCAGACAACAACGAGGAGAGTGCCTTAGTAACCCATCAGTCAGACCACTCAGAGACTGCCCGAGTTCCATATAAAAGAACTTGGTTAACAAGTTTCTTAGAGCAGTCATGGAAGGAATAGAGGAGGAAAAGTAACCAGACAAAAGATTATGGCCCAATCACCTTGCAGATGCTTCTCTTTGGATTACATAATAAGTATGTTTTAACAACTTTATGGGGAGAAGAGAAAAAGAAAATGAAGAAAGTAATAACAAAGCAAGGGGAGGAGATTGCGGAGTTGAAAGACCAATTGGCAAGACAGAAATAAAAGATGGATCATGCCCTTAAATTGGCAGATCAAATAATTACATGTAGGTACCCCCTAGGGTTTATGCCATCTATTTGAAAGAACAGTTCCTCTTGTTCCAACTAATGATGACCATTAAAGATATAGACTCTGAGTTCAAGTCAGCTCAAGAATTTTATGGCCTATACTAGACCCTTCCCTCATGGAAGCAAAATTTACTTTGTGAACTGTACATACATAACTTCATTATTCTAGCAGAGTCTGAGTGGAACCCTCTACTTTACATAGGGGATGTACACCTAAGGGAATTAATGTCCTAGATGCACAATGAGGCCAATTACAATAGACAACTGGAAAATTATAGGGAATAGGAGAAAATAGAACCATTGCCATTGAGGGCAGAGAGCAGCAAGCCAGATATACTGCTTAGAGATTGGCTCAATTTAACCTATGGAAAAATTAAGGAGGAAACAAGGGATAAATTTTTTGGGATCAGAACAGAGGTCTATGTAGAGTATGACATCATGTCTCACTTCATCTTTCAGAGAGCCCTAGCTGGTGCCAGAAGCAGATGGGGTAGGTTACTTGAAGCATTTAAGAAGTCAGAGCCACACAGTCCTATCAACCTCCAAGAATATATTCATAGAGAACTGAAATACATGCAGCTAGGTAGGCAAATTAGGTAGGAACTCTGGCGTCCACTCACAATGCAGCCACCAATGCTCCTTTTGCCACTGTATGACATTAATACTGATAGGCTTGATCGACCGTAGGAGGATCACAAGGTGGATGTCTGGGAGAAGACAAGGGGGTCCTATTACACTTTCAAGAGCCAAAGGTGAGGGAGGATAAAGGTTGGTGATTTCAGAGTAACTAACTGAAGATGCAATGCTTGAGGACAAGAATTTAGCTTACCAGGGGGTAGATGATGAGACCATTTACTGTCTCTATTATATTAATCTTTATACTCTATTTTTAAGTATTACCAAAACATTTGTGGACTTATAATTAGTTGAAATTATGTCAAAGTATAGTTAGAACCATTAAACCCATGGGTAGAATAGATATGTCATATTTTTCCAATATTATATATATATATATATATATATATATATATATATATATATATATTGCAGTATTTCATATAACAATCAGAATGTGTGTTCTAATATCTAGATCAATTTGATTAAGTATACTTGTATGAATATCTTTGCATGATAACTAACCTGCCAGGAAGTAGGAGCCGCTTGAGAGTGGTTGACAACATTCAAAGAGGACGTTGAAGACTAGCTGTGAATGGATAACCATCATGGCATCAAAAGACACATCTACTACAAATCAAGAGCCACTATTCCAGAAATGCAGGGATGTAGCACTACTATATTCCCTCTGTGCTCCCATCATGTTGACTTGGTCTCCCAGACTTCATTGCATATGTCATGGGCTGTTACGTTTCCTATTTTTCCTCTTTGGCATGGTTTCAGTTAGATTGTTCCTATTCTATTTTTTAATAAAGAGTCGATCCTCTATTTATAGGGATGGGACTGTTAGTTTGTAAGTTTAGAGGTTTTGGAATACATTGTTCTATTGTATCTTGCATAACAAGTTCATTTCTAGTTTTATGTATCGTTCTTATGTAATAAGTTCTTGAAATATAATGAAGTGACTTTTGGTTTATCTTCCGTGTTAATAGATTAGTAGAAGCCAAACAAGGGGGCCCACTTGGGAGGTGGATTAGAGTAGAGTAGAGTAGATTTAATTTCAGCATTCTCTACATTCTAGATAGAAGATTGTAGTTTCTTCCTGCAGCATTGTACTTTGTGAATGTTCTTGCAACACCTGCAAGGATAGTTATAGTGGATGCTCTAGGTTGAAAGAATAGGCTTAAGTAGAGTTTTCAATTTGTAGCATTCATTTCAGTAAGGTGTAAGTGTGTTTCCTTTCCTACAGCTCTAGTATAGATTCCTTTCATGCATTTTACCTTCCTACAACATAGATAGAATGACTCTTTAAGGGACTTAGTGCACATACTGTGCCATACCATTTCAAGTATACATCCCTGGGTTGACAAACTAAATGCACCTCATGGTGGGAGAAGTTATCCTTAGATTGAATAAACTATTCCTAAGAGAGGCTGTGGGCATGATTACTAAGCACCTATTGTGAGGTGGTTCACTTACCATTAATACAATTTATTATGTTTAGTGAATATCCCTCCAACCAAAAATTTGAATAACTCATTTCTTTAGCCATGATAACGACTTCAAGAGCTTCTATCACTTCAACAACATGGTTTTTCTAAATTCTTAGAGGGGCTACAACAGCTCCTAGAAAATTTCCAGCTGAGTCTCTTGTTATGCCTCCCACTCCAGCTCTTCCCAGATTCCCTTTAGCTGCTCCATCAAAGTTACCTTTGACCCAGCCAGTCGACAGTGCAGACCATCTTGTGTTTTCCCTCAAATTTGAATCCTTATCTTTATGCCCCTGATTTTTCCTGTTAAGGATATCATTTAAAATCTGAGTGTTCTTAAGATGGGATTTTCTAGGGAGAGAACCTTTAAAATTTTCCAGAAAACTTTTGCAAATGCAATTGGCCACAATCTCATGGGATGAGATTTTTTATCTAAAGACTCTCCTTCCAAATTCTCTCCTTCCAAATTCTCCAAGTGAAGTGAGGAAGAAAAAACCTCCAAAGATCTTTGGCTTCTTTACCATTAAAGGGGCAATGCCATTGTTTTACCATGTCCTAAAAGTTATTAGGTTTCACCCATTCCAGGTTGAAATGATTGAAGACAGAGTCCCACATTGAAAGTATAAGTGCAATGAATCATGAGATGATTACAATTTTTATCTTCAGGGAAACAAAGGATACATCTATTAGGAATACTAAGACCCCTCTTACAGAGGTTGTCCACTGTTAGAATTTTGTTCTAAACAAGCAACCAAAAAAACATGTTAATTTTAGGTATAAGCTTATTGTTCCATACCTGAGAACTGATTGGGTGATCTTCCTGGGAGAAGAGAAGGGCAAAATTAGAAGAAACTAAATTTTTTCCATTTGCCTCCATACCCCAAATCAAAGAATCTTGTTCATTTTCTCTTAAAAACCAAAGATTAAGATGTTTATTGACCAAATTGAGGTTCTCATCAAAAGAGATAAGGTCAACCCATTTCTCATTGATCCAATAATCAGAAAACTTTTCCCCAATTATATTTTTACAGTCCAGAATCAGTGGTGTCCATTCCTGCTTCTCATTAAGAGTTTCCTCCTTCAGCCAATTATCATTCTAGAAATTTATCTTCCTGCCATTTCCCAGCTTCCATCTTATCCCTTTTCTAATAATGTCCCTGCCTTTCCTAACGCTGTCCCAAATGAAAGAACCTTTGATATCCAAAGGATTCCTTAACATTTCCTCCAAAGAGTTCAGATGATATTTTATCTTGATAATAGCATTATGTTCCTTCTCCTCTTCAAAGATTCTCCAACACTATTTAGCCAAAAGAGCCTTATTAGTATTTTTAATACTTCTGATTCCAAGCCCACCAAACTTCTTTGGTTTACACACCACCTCCCAGGCCACAAGGCTTAACCTCTTCTTCTCTTCAACTCCAAACCAAAGGAAACTTTTCTGGATTTTTTCAATCAAGTTTGCAAACTTCTGGGGAATTTTGAAAAGACTAAGCGCATAGACTAGAAGGTTTTGAAGAGTAGATTTTAGAGGGTAAACTTTTCCAGCTTGATTAAGAGTAGGACCTTTTCATCCTGCCAGCTTGTTGTGAAATCAGTCAAGGATGCCATTCCAGAAAGAATCATCAGGTTTATGAAATAAAGGGAGACCCAAGTAGGAAGAGAGGAGATTCCCAATCTTGCAACCCAAAATGGAAGAGATCTTCCTTTGTCTTTTTTCAAGAGTGTTGCTGAAAAAGGAAACATTTCTCCTAGTTTGTAGATTGACCAGAAGTATTAGTATAGGTATTCAAAGCCTTTTTCATGTTCCTTTCTTCCTTAACAGAGGCTTCCCCCATCATGATAGTGTCATCCACAAATTGTTCATGTGAAAAGTTTTGCAGAGAAGAGGAAGGTTGGAGACCAGAGATTTTACCTGTTATCACCATACTATTGATATATCTCCCAAGGCTTTCCGCCATTATAGAAAAGAGAATGGGGGAAATTGGATCACCTTGTCTTAGACCTCTTGTGGGATGAAAGAAATTGGAGGATCCCTCATTAACAAGCACATAAGAAGTCATATTAGAAACCAATTGCATTATAATTCTTATCACATCTTTATCAAAGCCAAAAGACCTAAGGATATTAGAAAGAAAAGATCAATCCACTCTATCATAGGCTTTTGACAAATCCAATTTCATCAAGAATCCTTGTTTTTTAGAGGCATGGAGAGAATGAATATTCTCATGCACCACAATAATAGAATCTAGGATCTGTCTTCCTAGAACAAAACCATTCTATTGAGGAGAAATCAAATTAGGCAGTAATCTCAACAGTCTAGTGGTAATGACCTTCGAAATGATTTTGTATAATGAGTTATAAAGACTTATTGGTCTAAATCCATCAACAGTATCAACTCCAAGTTTTTTAGGAATGAGAGCTATAAAATTAGAATTTAGTTCTTTCATAATAGATTTATTTCCAAAGAAATCTTTAACCATTGAACAAACATTTTTACTAGTGATGCTCCAGAATTGCTGGAAGAAAAACATCTGAAACCCATCAGGAATTGGAGATTTCTCTCCTTCAAAAGAAAAAAACTGCCTTCTTTATTTCAGTATTTGAAGGAATAGCTTTTAGGAGGACATTGGAAGGATGATCCACTTTACAAGGAATCAAAGAAAGTAACTTCCTTTGGTCTTCTAAGTTAAGATTTTGATCTTTAGATAACAAGGTCGCAAAGTACCCCATCATTTCTTCCCTTATTTCCTCTTCTTTAGTAATTTTACCTTTAGTAGTAGACAAGGAATGGATTCTGTTTATTTTCTTGTGTTTAAGAGCAGTAAGATGGAAAAATATGGTATTCTTATCTCCTATTTTCAACCATAGAGATCTGGATCTTTGCATCTAGAAAGTCTCCTCTTTAGCAGTAATATTGTGAAGATCCGCAAGGACATAATTCTCTTAGGTTTTTTAGTTTTTCAGTTAGACCATTTCTTTGAATTTCCTCTTGGATTTATTTCAGGTCCATTTGGATTTTATTTTTGGATTGGAAAATGTCCCCATAGACATTATTGTTCCATTATTTAACATTAGATTTCACATTAGCCAGTTTCTTAACCACTTTGAACATTGCTGTTCCTTCTACCTTAATATTCCACCAATCCCTTATTTTATTTTCCAGATCAAGGTGGTCTAGCCACATCTTCTCAAATCTAAAGGGAGCATTTCTTTTGCCTGTGAAGGGGAGAACATTAAAGGAAATAGGAAAATGGTACAAGCCAATTCTAGTAAGAGAAGAAAGGGCATAGGAGAACTTGGTATACCATTCCAGATTATTCAACACTCTATCAAGCTTAACTTGAATAAGATCAGGTCCCACCCTACGATTAGACCAAGTGTAATTAATCCCTTCCAGATCAACATCTGGCAACCCTTCATTAATAATGAAATATATCAAATCTACCCTACTTTCCACTTGCGATAAATTTCCTCCCATTTTATCTTCCTACTTTAAGGGAGTATTAAAATCTCCCATTATAAGAAAGTTTTTCTCTGAACTAGTTTCCATCTGATCATGCAACTTCTTCCAAAGATTAAGTCTTCTAGATTTAGTATTGGGGCATAAACATTTATAAGGGTCCAAGAGAAATTATCCTTTAAGCTCCGGACTTTGACTGCTAATTTTTTTTTCTTCTTTTAGGAGCTGACAGTCAAAGAAAGATTGATTCCAGAAGATAGCCAAGCCCCTAGAAGCCCCTTCAGAACTACTACCAAAACAATTCCCATTTTTTAACAATTTTAAATTCTCAGTTTTATCTTTGATCATCTTAGTTTCTTGAATCAAAAGGATATCCGGTTTAGAATCTAACTAAATTCCTAACTAAATCTTGCTTATGAGGACTATTGAGTCCTCCAATGTTCCATGAAATAATCTTCATTTAAGGATTGGAGAACAAACCTGATGGATAGTGAGTTGTTTTCCATCAGCAATATTCTATTTTTCTTCCTCTTCCCTTTGAGTTTTCTTTGATTTTTTTCCTTTTTCCTGGTTTTGGAGTTCCTATATCTTCTTTTTGCTGACCTCTTGTCAAGACTCCTAGTTTTTGACCTCCATTCTTCTTTATAAACTTCCCCATTGAGGAGCTCTCAGATTTATTTCCTGAGTTAGAGTTCATTTCATTAGCAGAGTAGTTTCCTTCAGGGGATTTTGATCCTTTCTTACTTGATCCCTTCTTTGAGTATCCCACTATTGACAAAGAGTTTTCCTTGTCCTCTGGATCTATATCTTTCTCCTTTTTCTATTTATCATTCTGATTTGGATCAGTTGGGGAGTCCTTTTTGCTTCCCCTAGTTGTATCATTCTCCTCTATTTTTTTCTCTGACCTTTGTGTTGTTTTATTTTCTATTTCTACCAAAAACTCATCTTCTTCAGAGTCCCTTTCTTTTTATTCTCCTTTGGAAGGAGTCAAATTTTCTTCTATCCTTGATTCAATCTATTTTGTTTCTCCTCTAAAAGGTTCCCCCTTTTCTTCTACAGATGTGTTCTGGCTTGTGGGCTCATTTGTCCTTTCTCCAGGAACTTGCTTTACTGATTCTTGAACTTGAGTTTTTTGTGCTTCCCCATTTTTCTCCTTCTGATTATTCTCATTTATTTTTTCATACATTCTTTCATCCATCTGATCCCTATTTCCATCCAATATTTTTGGGATGACATTAGTTTCCTCTATTTTTCTTTTCCATTCCATTCTCTGTCCTTTGTTTTGATCCTGGTCCTTCTTCTTTTCCTTTTGAGGCTTATGGGGGCAATGTTTAGCCCAGTGACCATATTTCTTACATATGAAGCACATGAAAGAAATAGATTCATATTCTACCTCTTGGATCCATGACTCTAGTTTTGATTTCAGGGTTATCACCTAAGGAAGATCTACATTCTGCTGAATGTTAACACAAATCATTACATACACTTGTCTTGTTCTAGCTTATGTCATTGGATCAATAGATAGAAGCTCCCCAAAGGCACCTACTATAGTGATCATAATGTTCTCATGCCAATATTCTAGAGGCATCCCAGGTAGATGAACCTAGATCGGTGCTACTGTAAAAAAGCTATCATTATATTCGAGGCTGGTCGTGCATTTTTGCATAGATATGGAGGATTTTCACATCATCTAGGGACCCCCACACAAAACTTTAGAAAGGTCTTCCCCATTTGAAAATTCAAAGGAGAAAAAACCTTTAGGCATAGTCGCTACATCAACTTGACCTTTTAGCCTCCTTTTCTTGTCCACAAAGGATTTGACTAAATCTATATTCCATCTTGGGCCCAAAAATTTGCCTACCAAAGTAGAAGCAATGATTGAAACCGTATGGTCCACTAACAGGTCAGGTATATCAATTGATGACATTAAGTTTTTCCAATAGTATACTTCAAAGGAAAAACAAGTTAAAGGTCATCGGTACAAGCATAAACGACAAACAACAAGCATAAAGGTCTATCGGGTATGCTTGTTGTCTGCCGGTTATGTCATTTGAAAATTGAAATAAGCGTACCAATCCTCTCTTTGAGAAGTTGGAGAGTGATGATGAACTGGAGTATGAACCTAATTTGACAAATCAACAAGATATGTGTGAAGATTGGGTCCCTTCCGCTAATCTCCTTTGGGGAGATTCAGATATTTCAGTTACCCATGCATTAGTTGCAACTTTAGAACAAGAATCAGATATAGAGGATCCTTTGAGAGAGTGTCAATGAAAGAATCTTGTTCATTTAATGGAAAGAGAAAGTGCTACTTTTTCTGAAACTAGACCTTCAACATCATGATGTCCCAAGCCTTCATGGTGTAAGCATCCTAGTCGCAGTTTAGATACCAGTTCTAATGAGTATGAATGGGACTCTTTTTCAGAGCCTTAAATAGTTGATAGAGATGTTGATGTTGTACACATTTATAGTTCTCCACTTGAGGTAGCCAATGAGTCACATGTAGGATTAGAGGTTTTGAACCCACATGTTGCCTTAGTGGATGATTCTTCGCTTGTTAGGATGAATCCTGGTTTGGGTAGCTTAGAGGGATACTTGACAGACTCTGACTCTTCAGTCACCAATGTTGATATCATTCATATTTATAGCCTTAAACCAGTCGTTGACTTGCCTCTTGTTCATCCTGACCTTATTGATTGGTCCCAACGATATCAAGAACCTGAGATTTTTACATTCCAAAATGATTATGAGATAGCTTGTTACCTAAATGCTATTGAACTCGTAGTCTCTTCCACCAGTGAACTGGCTATCAATATGACAGAGCCAGACATCAAGTACCTTAGTCACAAGATAAAAAGAAAAGAAAATAAAAAGAATAGGTGTTCTGATGGCAAAAACCACTGTGTGGTGGTGTCAGAACCAAGAAAAGTAAAAAGAAATGATGTATCCAAGGGTGAAAACCTCTCTGAGGAACCTAACGATGAGGTACTTGATCATCTCCCTAGTTATTTTTAGGATCGATCTTCAGTTCTTATTGAGCCAACACAAGCAGTTAATTTAGGTACAAATGAGGCTCCATAGATAGTGCACTTGGATGAGTCCTTGTCACCAACATAAAAAGAAGCTTATACTAAGTTCTTACAATAAAAGAAGATCAATTTTGCATGGACTTATTCAGATATGCCTGGATTGGACATTAATCTTATTATGCATCACTTATCTATAGCTCCAAATGTCAAACCAGTGAAACAAAAATTGAGAAAGATGCATCCGCACATAGCTCTTCTAGTCAAAGCTGAATTAGAAAAACTCCTCGGTGCAAAATTTATAAGAGCTATTGCCTATGCTGAATGGATATCAAATATTGTACTAGTTTCCAAACATGACAAATCCATTCGAGTTTGCACAAATTTTAGAGATGTCAATAGAGCATGCCCAAAGGATGATTTTCCACTCCCCAATATAGACATGATAGTGGATATGACTATGGGTTATGAGATTTATTTTTTGATGGATGGTTTTTCTGGATACAATCAAATTAAGATAGCTCCTAAAGATCAAGAAAATACTGCATTCACTTGTGCATGGGGAACCTATTGTTGGAACGTTATGCCTTTTGGATTAAAAAATGCAGGAGCTACCTATCAATGAGCTATGACAACTATTTTTCATGACACGATGCATAAGAACATGGAAGATTATGTGGATGACACCTTGGCTAAATCTAAACAAAGAGATACACACTTAGATGATTTGGAAGTAATTCTAGATCGCATAGAAAAATTTCAACTAAGACTAAATCCTAAAAAGTGTGCATTTGGAGTCACATCTGGAAAACTAATTGGATTCATCATTTCAGCAAAAGGAATAGAGGTTGACCCTGAAAAAGTCCAAGCAATCATAGATATGACACCTCCTAAAAACATTAGTCAAATGAGGAGTCTTCAAGGACATCTTCAATCTATAAGGAGATTTATTTCACAATTGGCAGATAGAGCTCAACCTTTCAATAAGAATTTACATAAGTGAGTCAAATGTATTTGGAATGAGGATTTTCAAAAGAGAATATATCAAATCAAGAAGTACTTGGCAAATCCTCCTATTTTAATGCCTCCTATCCCAGGGAAACCACTTATTTTATACATTTCAGCAACAAAATCTTCCTTGGGGGCATTACTGGCTCAACTTGATGAAAATGGGAAAGAAAGAGCAATATACTACATCAACCATACTCTTGTTTCATATGAGGTTAATTACACTATCATTGCAAAGGCTTTCCTTGCTGTTGTGTTTGCTTTCCAAAAGTTGTGACATTACATGCTTGCGCATACTATACACCTTATAGAAAAAATAGATCCACTCAAATATTTGCTAAGTAAGGCTGCCCTCACGGGTAGACTTGGTAAATGGATGATGATACTTTCAGAGTTTGACATTGAGTACATTGAGAGAAAAGAAATCAAAGGACAAGCTATAGCAGATCAATTGGTTGATTTCCCATTACAAGATGATGTACCTATTCAAGTTGACTTCCCAGATGAGCATCTTATGTATATGAATGAAAGAACTTGGAAGATGTTCTTTGATGGATCTTTTATGCAAAATGGTTTAGGAGCTGGTGTTTTGTTTGTTTCTCCTCATGGGTACACGATCCCTAAGTCTTATAAATTATTGTTCCTATGTACAAACAACATTGCTGAGTATGAAACTTTAACAAATGGACTTAAGATAGCCATAGAATGGAGAATTGCAGAATTACACATCTATGGGGATTCACAGCTGATAATCAATCAAGTTAATGATGAATATCAAACCAAACATGAGAAAATGGTACCTTATAAGAAAATGGTTGATTCCTTGAAAAGATATTTCACATTTTTCATGTTTCAACAAATCCCTAGAGTAGAAAACAAAGCAGCTGATGCTATGGCTACACTTGCTTCGCTTCTTTAGTTAGAGCAACATGAATCAAGATTTGAATTCCTGGTGGAAGAGCTACATCACCCTATCTTTGATTCCCAAGAAAGCCATATCATTTGTACCCTTGTTGGTCATGAATCATCCCATTATGGTGCCATTTACTCATATCTTCATGATGGCATTATACCTGAAACATTTAACCGATCTGAATGCAAAAACCTTACCCGAAATGCCTCTCTCCATTCCCTTATTGCTGGTGATTTGTATAGGATGGGTCTAGATGGAAAACTTCTTAGATGCTTAGAAAAGGAAAAATCTGATCAAGCGTTAGTTGACATTCACAAGGGAATCTATGGGGGACACTCCAATGGTCTTTCCATGGCCCGAAGGTTTCTTAGGGCGGGGTAATTTTGGCCCACGATGCAGATTGATGTAGTAGCTTTTGCAAAGTCATGTGAAAAGTGTCAAAAACATGGTAACCTGATACATGCTCAGGTAGGGAGCTCATTCCTTCTATATCTCATTGGCCATTTCAGCGTTGGGCCTTTGACCTTGTTGGGCAGATTCATCCCAACTCATCAGGTGGACACAAGTTTATCATTACTGCTACTGATTATTTCACTAAAAGGGTGGAAGCAGTCCCAATTTATGTTGCCTCAGGAAAAATAGTCTCTTTATTCATTCTGAACCATATCATCTATTGATATGGAGTGCCTTCTGAGATTATTACTGACAATGGAGGCCCTTTTCAAAATAAGGACCTTAAACAACTCTGTAAGAAATTCAAGATTAAACAACATTGGTCCTCCATTTACTTCCCGCAAGGAAATTGTCAAGCAGAGGCATCAAACAAGACCATTCTTAAAATTTTACATAGAATAGTTTGTAAGAATGGTAGGGATTGGCATTTACAGATAAATCCAGCTTTATGGGCCTATAGAATGAGTATTCATACTCCTATTGGGGCTACTCCTTTTTCCCTTGCATATGGCATTGAAGCGGTGTTACCTTTGGAGGTTGAGATTCCTTCACTTTGAGTTTCTCTCCGTGGTCTAGTTACAGATGAAGACTATCGCGCCACAAGACTTCAAGAGTTATAACTTCTAGATGAAAAATGACAAGCATCATTTGACCATATGAGGGTCTATCAAAAGTCCATGTCCAAAGCCTTCAACAAAAAGGTTCACCGTAGAGAGTTCCAAGTAGGAGATCTTGTCCTACGTGAAAATCCTAAGAATCAACAGCATAGAGATCAAAAGGCAAATTTGAACCTAATTAGCTTGGACCTTATATTATCACATCAGCTTTTGGGATAGGTGATTATTTATTGTCTACAGAAAAGGGAGAACAACTCCCTGATCCTATCAATGTCTTGCACCTGAAGAAGTTCTATCCTTGATGCCCATTCTGTCTGGGGGCATCCTTTTGTACATATTTATTGATCCTAAAAAAATCTCCAAAAAATGATATATTGTCAAAAAAATTTAAAAATAAGAAAATGTCCTGAAAAAATGATCATCTTAGTGAAAACCTAGCAATAGGCACTTTGATGTATCTCCAAAAAAATTATATATTCCAAAAAATCAAAAAATCAAAAAAATTCAAAAAAATAGAAAAAGTACCTTGATGAAAACTTGGAAACAGGCGCCTTGGTAGCAAAAATTCAAAAAAATTATAAAATGTCCTGAAAAAAAAGAAGAAAAAAATGAAAAAAATAATATGAAAAAATTGTAATAAAATCCAATTGGTGAAAACCTGGAAATGGGCGCTACTTGAGGCCTTTGCACCCCTGTTTCTTAGCATGTATCCTTGACACTTAGCCTTTCTCCATCATGCCTTGTCCTTGTTGCCTTGGTCTAGAATTGGTCTTTGTCTTTGTCTAGGGGGCATAACTGTGTTAGCTTTGGTCTCTTGGATGTGTTAGTCTTTAGGACGCCTCACAAATGGTGTTTTTCAACACCACCCCAACTGTATTTTTCAATACAA
>MU226802.1:2403984-2427723 GCA_018584345.1 Thuja plicata
AAGTATGGCATCCACGTCAATTTTTTTAGTCCATTGGTCGAAAATTTGACCAAGCATTGGTGGAAGTATGGCAAAATTTTAAGCCTGGGATATAGTCGAAAGTTTGACCTATGTTTTGGTCAAAATTTTGACGAATAATAAATACGTAAAAAATTCGACAAAAAAAGAACGAAAAAAGTTTTGGTCATAAATTTGATCAATTACTATCAAAATTTTGATCAATTTTCATCAAAATTTGAAGTCAAATTTACTAGTAGAACCTATTTTCCTACAGTAGTAGCACTCGATCTCATTATTTTGAACTTTCTCTTTGAGGATCTCTTGAAATTTTTTTATAATTAATTGTAGTAGAACCTATTTTCCTATAGTAGTAGCACTCGATCTCATTATTTCCATTATACAGGTGTCACTCGGTCTCGACAGCAGTAGTTATTCAGTCTGTAACATTTTTAAAAAAAAAAAAATTAGCATTGGTCGAAATTTCAACCAATGCTAAAACCAACTCCCACCAATGCTTGGTCAAATTTTCGACCAATGGAATAAAAAAATTGACGTGGATGCCATACTTTCCACCAATCCAATGGTCAAAATTTTGACCATTGGACCATTGGATTGGTGGAAAGTATGGCATCCACGTCAATTTTTTTAGTCCGTTGGTCAAAAATTTGACCAAGCATTGGTGGAAGTATGGCGAAATTTTAAGCCTGGGATATAGTCGAAAGTTCGACCTATGTTTTGGTCAAAATTTTGACGAATAATAAATACGTCAAAAATTTGACAAAAAAAGAATGACGAAAGTTTTGGTCGTAAATTTGACCAAGTACTGTCCAAATTTTGACCAATTTTCGTCAAAATTTGAAGTCAAATTTACTAATGAAATGACTAAGGAAGAAGTATACAAGGTGTACATACTAATACATTCAGTATGTTGCACATATCATATTTTTGATACTAATGTCAAAGGGGGAGATTGATGACATTAAGTTTTGTCATTAGTATACTTGAAATGAAAAACATGATAAAGGTCATCGGTACAAGCATAACCGGCAGACAACAAGCATACCCGACAGAAAAAAATGTCATGAGGTAAAAGTGCTAAGTATGGAATTGACTGACGAACACTAACAAGTGTTGTACCGATGAAGTAAACAGGACATCACCGACGGGTCAATGATATAACATAAAGATCATCACCGATGATACCGTTTTGAGAACAAAATTGATGGAGCAAAAAAGGCATACCCGATGAACAGTTCAAGAAAGGAACATCGACGGAGAAGAAAACCAACAGACTGACAGAGCAGCCTGACCATCAGAACTGACAGTCAGTTAGAGAACCCACAAATAGTGGATCTAACTTTTATACGTTAGATAAATCATTGTAATTCTATTTATAGAGTTTTAATTTGTTTTAAATCATTACTTGAGGGTCAAGAAATCATAATGTAAATGTTTTAAAGCATCCTAATGGATCTAAAACATATCTAACTAAAGATCAAGGTCAAGTTGTAAACCTTGGATCTAGAGTTAACCTGCGAAGCGTGAATCAAGAATAGAGCTAAAATCTAGTATAAATAGATGTTCAATAAATTGTGAATTATGGATTCATTGTTGTTGATAGCCATGAAGAGCATCTGAGGAGCAGAAGGCAGAATTCATGCAAAGTTTAGAGAAAGATTATATCTATTTATCAAGAACACACAAAGGCTACCGACGTTTAGAGAAAGGTATTATTCAATCATGAAAAGATGATTACTCATACATAGGAAGCTTTATTGGATCTGTTATCAGCAATTAGAGATTGCATACATTATCAGATCAAAGACTTATGTAGTTGCATTCTAACAAGTGAATCACATCTAAAATCCTTTTCTAGAGGGTGGACTTAATAGTTCTTTACAAATCTCTTAACAGAGTGCACACTTAATAGTGTTGCTAAAGCTTCAAATGAATTAGATTTTAATAGGTCTCCACTATAATACTCCTAATAGGGTAGGTCATTAGAAGTGATCAATTGTAAGCCTTTACCGGCCCCTTCTTATCTTCAGATAGTGAAGTCTTGTGGGTAACAATCCCCACCGCAGTTTTTACTTCCTAACAAGAGTTTTCTGCGTTACCATATCTTGTGTTATGTGTTATCTATTTTCATGAATGTTTCTTGTATGGTTACATATTAAAGAACTTATGTTATGATTGTATATGCACAAAGAAAGATGGACAGTTATATAAGATAATTTACAAACTGATGATTAAGGGTTAATGGGCTAACCAAGAAAATATTTAGAGGTACTGATTCACCCCTCCCCTCTCAGTACTACATTCACAATATAATTCCAACATCAATACCAAACTCTCCTTTCAGTGGGTTTGTTAAAATATTAACTTTGGGGAATAAAGACTTGCCTGAGGGTTTTATAACGAAAGATACCCACCCATTTCCCTTTCCCTTGATTAGTGGAAAAACCATGTGACTTACCTTCAGATGATTCTCCCCAACATTTGAATCTTTTGATTTTTTTGTTTCTGGCCCCATTTCTGACCCACTATCCTTGTTGGATAGTACCAACATAGATCCTCTAGCTTTTTCCACAGATCTAACAATAGTATCAACTCCTTCTATCGTAGATCTCATAGCAGGTCCATCAACTCCCATCTTTCCTCTAGTTTCAAAATTCAAAATTCTTTCTCTCACCCTTTCCTCTCCTCCTCCTCCTCTCTCCCACTCCAGCTCCATAAAAAAGATGTTGGGTTCTTAGAAATTATTATAGCACTAGTATTGTCACAATAAATTATCACCGGGTCAGAGTTTTTTCTCTGTTATTTGCACAATATGTTTCCTCTTTCATGGATCTATGTTTTTTGGCCTCCATAGCCTTTGCTTCTCTTTTTGTGATAGGTATTACATGTAGGTGATTCTTGGGAGCTGTAGGGTTGATTTCCTCAAATCCAAGATGGTATTAGAGCTCTAGATCTACATGCCCCTGTTCTCTCCATGAGAGATTTTGGGCCTTGTTCTTCAGATCTTTGTTTTTCAAAATTTTTTTTGGTATTCTTGAGTGAACCTATTTTGGGATCACTTTGGGCCCAAATAGATCTCACCATTGCATTTAGAAGGCCTGAAAAACCTATATTTTCATATAAGGTTTGTCTATTTTAGCCTCCGAGAGCCTCTGAGGCATTTTTTTTTGGTTTTAGGGTCGTATGACCTCAAAAAAATAAAATAAAAAATAAAAATAAAAATAAATAATTCAAAAAGGTGTTTTTTATAACATAGGCAGTTAAAAAAATACCACCTGGTTATGTTGGCGGTCACCGCTGACCACAACGATCGACAAACCACTCACGACGGTTAGCACTCCCATAATGGTCTACGGACCCCACAGTCATTGCAGGTTGGACCTTCTCCCCTTTGCCACTCATTGGCCACCACCTCCGTTGCTCCACCATGATCAGCCCTATTGACGCTCAACCCCACCGCCGCTTAGCCGAAGCACCACCACAGCGCCACTAGGCTAAATGTTTTTTGCCTTCTAGGGGTCCTGTTGGATCTTTGCTCATATCTGGAGAAAACAGAGGCATTTTTTGGCAAATGAGATATCATCGGAAATATAATTTCGAGAAAAATCTATTTTTGGAGGTTTTGTTTTCTGATTTTTCCATTTTGATTTTTTTGCCAATCAAAGTCACAGTTCCTTTTTGCACTCTGGGATCCATATCTTGCTAATCCAGACTCTGTTTTCTAACTTCCGTATATTGTTGGAAATCTAGTTTTGTGCTCTTTTTTCTGGTATGGGTCTTATTGCCAGAATCTACTTTAGATACATTTTATTCAATTTTTTTTCCTTTTTTACAATCTGGTGAATATCTTGGATGTTTCAGGTCCTAGGATCATTTTCCTTGCATGGGATGACTCCCTTTTAGCTGTTACAGATGTTCATACATATTTTTGTCATTCCTGAGCATTATAGATATCTATTTCTATAACATTTTTTTTTTGCAAACACACTGAGATAAAGTCCCATATATTGCATACTTGCAATCTTGCACATTTTGAGCCTGTTTATACTCACACTACATTATAAAGTGCCATGGGGGGTTTGATGTTTTCTTTGTTTTCCATCTACCTTTTTCAAGTGAGTGTTCCTTCCATGAAATTAGCCTCATGATATGTGTCAAGAGAGTGATCCTTCCATGACACCATCCTTTATATCCATTTGTACTTTCTTCTGCACTTTCTATGTTCCTGGTTCTTCATCATGCAGTTGTTCTTGACATACTTTTTCAGTGTACTTGTCATGCCTCTCCCTGCTCAACATTATGGGGGTATCTACTGTTGGTTCTAATGCTTCATTGGTTCATTGGAGTGAGCTATGTATTCAATATTTATTCCTATGTACTAGGTGGATGCAATGGCTAGGTACCTATGCATTTCAATGAGATGGATCATTTACCATATGGACACTCTTTCATTCCTATTTTGGAGGCAACCTTTTACCTTCAATTGATCATATCTTCAAACTTTGTTTACAATATTATCTACCTGATCATGTTCTATTAAAGTGGAGGTTCTAACAGTTATTCTTTGACAATGTTTGTAGCTTCATGCTTCAGTGGTGTTCTTCATGTTCATCCTTTGTTCTGGTTTTCTGGGACATTCTCTACTTTGGAGGCTTCTTCAGTCCTTCAGTAGTCTTCATCTCTTTTTGGAGTAGAGTTTTTCCATGTGATTTTCTCTATTTCTCCACTTTATAGAGATTCCTTTGTACTTGGGTACCTGATCAGGCCATGTTGTCGAGATCCATTTCTTGCTTTCAGTAGTTGTTTCTAGGTTTTTGCTACTCCCTAAGTTTATCTTAAGGGGGGGGGGTGTTAGAGTAATAAGTTATTTCACTTATTAATTAACTCATTTTGATTTAATTATTAAGTCACTTATTATCTCTCTTTTACTTAAGCTAAAATTTAGGCATATAATAATTAATATATTTATTAATTATTATTTATGCAACCTAGATTTTTCCCCTTTAGGGTTTCTTGAATCCTTTTTATAAGGATTCCCTCTTTGTAAATTATTCATTAATTGAGGATACAATTATATTGAGATTTTTTTCTCCATTGTTTGCACAGTATGTTTCCTCTTTCACGAATTTGTGTTTTTTGGCCTCCATAGCTTTTGCTTCTCTCTTTGTGATAGGTATTGCATGCATGTGATTCTTGGGAGATGTAGGGTTGATTTTTCCTCAACTCTAATAGTAAGGTGTTGTCTTTGAGATAGGTATAAATAGTACCATGCAAGGTAGAGTCATGACCCACAACTAGGCAAATGATTTGGGAATTAGGATGGTTGTATGCGATTTTACCATTTCTTCCACCAAGAATTCATATTTGTCATTTTGATCAGGTATTTGCGAAAGTGAGGCAAGTGTTGCCATGGCATCAATTTATTTATTCTTTATTCTGGGTATTTTTCAAATGTGATCAAGAAAAAATACTTTTTGAAATCATCAATCATTCTTTTATACAACATAAGCTTGTCATCCTTACTTTGATATTCATCATTAATTTGATTAATGAGAAATTATGAATCACCGTAGATTTTTTTATTTGCAATTCTCCATTCCAAAGCCATTTTGAGTCCTATCACAAGTGCTTCATACTATGCTATATTATAACTACATGGAAATAATAGTTTGAATCATTTGGGGATTGTGCAACCTTGTGGTGTAATGAAAATAATTCCTTCCTCTGAGCCATGTTGATTATATGATCCATCAAAGTATAATTTCCATATCTTTGGCTCACTAGTAAGCATACTTGTATCTAGAAATTCTACCTGAATAGGTTCTTCACTTGAAATGGGAGACTCTGCTAGGTGACCTGCTATGACTTGTCCCTTAAGAGATTTATAGTCCATATACTCAATGTAAAACTCACTTAATATCATGAACCATTTAGCTAGCCTCCTTGTGAGAGCTGATTTGATAAGAAGGTATTTTAGTGGAACAATTTTAGTAATGAGCTTGATTTTATGTGTTAGCATATAATGCCATATCTTTTTAGAAACAAAGAATACTGTGAAGCACACTCTTCCCACAAAGGTATAATTTAACTCATGTTTGACCAATGTTCTACTAATATAGTAGATTTCTTTTTATTTTCCTTTGTCACCCTCTTGTGCTAACAAGACCCCTAATGAATTTTTTATCGCCGATATGTATAGGATAAAAGGTTGCCTTGGTATTGGAGCCATTAGAACTAGAGGATTCACCAAATATTTCTTCAAAAGAGAAAAGGCCTCTTCACATTTGTTATCCCATTTGAATAGGATGTATTTATGTAGTAATTGGGTAAAAGAATGACATTTTTCTGCCAATTGTGATATGAACCTTCTGATAGATTGTAGTCTTCCTTGCAAAGAGCTTAATTATATAATATTCCTTGGTGCCCCCATTTCCATAATAGCTTGAACTTTAGCAGGATCCACTTCTATTCCTTTTGCTTACACAATGTATCTTAACAATTTTCCTAATTGGACACCAAAAACACACTTTTTTGGATTTAGTCTCACTTTGAATTGTTCCAATCGGGTAAATATTTTGTCAAGTATGGGTAGATGTTCCTCTATGGTATAAGATTTTACAATAATATTATCCACATAGTCCTCCATAAATGTGTGCACCATATCATCGAAGATTGTTGTCATTTCCCTTTGGTATGTAGCCCTAGCATTTATAAGACCAAATGACATCATGTTCTAACATAAAGTACCCCAGACACATGTAAAAGTCATTTTATCTTGATCTTCTAGACCTATATTTATTTGATTATATCCACTAAATCCATCCATTAAGGAGAACATAGAATGCCCTATTGTGAGATCTAATATAGAATCAATGTTAGGAAGGGGAAAATCATCTTTGGGACATGCTTTGTTTAAATCTTTAAAGCCAGTACAAATCCTTATGATTTTGTTTCTTTTGGAAATAGGTACTATATTGGATATCCAAGGAGCATATTCAATAGGCCTAATAAAGCATGTGTCTAAGAGTTTCTTCAATACTGGTTTAACCAATAAGGCTACATGTGGATTCATCTTTCTCAACTTCTGCTTTACTACCTTGACTCCTGGAGCTATGTTAAGATGATGCATTATTATATTTGGATATAATCCTGACATATCAGCATATGACCATGCAAAATTCACTTATGTTTTTTTGAAAAATTTAATAGATTATTCCTTTTCTTCAATGGACAAAGATGTGGCAAGATTGATGATCTTTGGTTCCGCCTCTATTCAAATGTTTATCTTTTCTATGGGCTCTATCAATATAGTTGATATTTCTTCATAATGGTTAGGAAAAGTGTCAAATCTCTCATCCTTAGGTGCCTCAATTGGGTTTTCACCTATGGATACATAATTTATTTTTACTATTTATGTATCTATTATTGCCACATAGTGGTTTTCACCACTAGATCTTTCATTTTTTCTTTTATTTTTCTTTTTTCTTTGCTGACTAAGAAACTTGACACTTCCCCCCATCGCTACCTCATGAGATGATACATTAGTGGAGGAAGGTTCAACCACATTTAAGTATATGGTGAGGGAATAGTCATTTTAAAATGTGGGTATGTCACTTGTCTCGAGTTGTTCCCAATCAATCAATTCAGGATGAACAACAGGTAAAGGGTCGATTGGAAAACTTTGGTCTATGGGAGTTAGGGTCATGTTTTTTTTGGAGGGATCATACATTGTATCACTCAAATAAATAACATGTATTTCCTCAAGATGGTCCACAGATCTAGGATACAAATCTCCCTCACTAGATTCCTCTCAGGTTTCTGCAGGAAAAATTCTTGTACATTAAACCTAGAGCTAGATTCTCCTAAGAAAGAGGGTACATATTCTCTCCTACCCATTAATGACTTGCATTAGGATTTTCCTTTGGTGTATATGTATAATAATGAATAAAATCCACCTCCTTGTCATGACAAGATTCCTCAGATAATAAATCCCATTCATATTCACTTAAATCATCCTCACTTTCTGAATCTAACATGTTAATGTATTCATAAGGATTAAAGAAATTCTTTTGACCGCTACCTTTCTCATGATAACCTATTCCTGATTTTTCTTCACTAGAATTTCATGGGAGTTGTATAGGTTCCAACAACCCTTTATTTCTTTTTCCTAAAGGTTCCTTTCCTTTGTAACCCATTTTTTGCATAATGTCAAATCCTTTCCTTTGTAACCCATTGTCAAATCTTTTTCATCATCAATCTAATCATCCAAAGTCAATAAAATCAAGTAATCCTATTATCTACTTTCTCATCATGAGTGCATCAACTTTCATAACTCTAGATCTTGAGAAGGGAAAATCAATCTATCCTATCAACCTATTAGGATTGGAATTTACATGACATAATTTAAATGATACAATCGACATAAAAAACATGAAATATTCATAACATCATCAAGCAAAATCATACATTTATCCTTGCAATCATACGACAGGTTCAACATTATGATAAGCAAGGGGTAAAAACTGTAGAAAATGCAAAAATAGGCCTACACGCTACTTAAACAATGTGTATGTGCCATAACATCTTACATGCTACAATGGTACATTGTACACATTCTTATATATCTTACAACACGCTAAAATATTTGTACACACTCAAAGATTCTTATACGCGCCCTAACACATTGCGTACGTGCTAGCAAAATTTTTAATTTGTAATCCTATATGGTATGCACTATTTTATCCTATGCTACACGCTAGTCTACAACTAGAACATCTAGTTAAATGCGTTATTTCATACTTGGAGATGCACTATAAGACACTGCGGACACACTGCAACAAATATTGTATGCGCTAAAAATCACGAAAAAAAAAACTATCTAAATCTACGACTGAAATTTAAAAATGAGAAAATAAATTTAAAAATTGACAATGAAGGACATATATCGCTACTCACCAAAGGTCCATAGTCGGATGGTCGCTGAAATCTCCACCCTCACTTGAATCTATGCTCTCTAATCAAGACCACCATGATGAAATCACAAGCAGGTAGCTAGAGCTCAAAGAGGGTAAAATGAGAGAGTGAAGGTGAAAATGAAAGGTAAAAAATGAGTTTAACTTCTTTATATACCCTAAATGACATAAAGGTGTGGTATTCGTATCAATTTTCAACCCAAGGTTATTTAATCACTCAAATTATTTTTCCAACATCAGGGCAGTATTGTCAAACTTCATATCAAATGTTATCAAAAATAAAATTGCAATTGAATTTTTTTGCAAGATATGGGAAAATCTTCAAAATTTTAAAATTAATCAATATCAACTAAATCAATTCCAATTTGAATTCTGAGGGGGCATAGTATCATCAAGACACAAAATCAAGTCAATCGGGGCAATTTTTCAAATTAGGAATATCAAACAATAAAAATTTAAAATCATCAGTGGGGCATCGAAATCAAGTTAAATGTTTCATCGGGGATTCATATTGAGGTTATATTATATAGAAATTAACATTAATCAAATATGCATCAATCATAAAATTTGCATAATCATCAAATTAGTATCAAGCATTGAATCAAACATCATTTTCTATAATGGACATCAGATCAAACATCAAGACATTAGGCAACATACATTGTTTGAAACAACGCGCTTCACACATTGCTTCAAAGAGGGGAATTTGTATAGACTCTAAATTGATCAACCAAATTCAAATTGGTCAAATCAAGTAAAAAACATGGATTGATTAACAAAGCCATTAATTAATTAAATTCAAGCCAAGAGGGATTAATTAAACTTTGTAATTAATTTATTCGATTAGTTATATAGTTCAATTCAATTAAATAAAATCTAACCCATCTAATCCCCCTACATGGCTAGTTTAATTAAGTGTTTGAATTAACTAATTCCTAAATAATTTCAACAACCAGTAAGGGACAAAAATCAATTAGCTAATGAGAAGGGAGAATTGGGAGCACATGGACCACTCCAAGGCTTTGTTATCTTAGCCACTCATTTAGCCTTTGACATCATCACCACTCATTTTGTCATCTTGTCCCCTTATTTTAAACACAACTCAACCTCTGACATCTAATCATGGTTAATTCACTCTACCCCCTACCCTTGGAAAATCCTATAAATAACATGCATTTCTTAGTGCAAATCACCAATTCACATATCAATTCATTTTATCACACCATTTTGGATCATAGTAATTCAATTTTGTTTAATTGGTCATCCATTAGAAGATTTTAATTCATCTTAGGATCATAATTGTAAATTCATATCAAATCAAGCATGTAGATCATAACATTTAGCTTAATTCATCCATCTCATTCTAGAGATTGTCACTTTAGGAATGTTTTTTGCAGTTGAGAGCATAAATTTAGTCTTTCTAGATAGAGAACCATGAGTTGATTTCAAGGATTTCAAGTTTGATTGTTTAATTAGTATATATCTTTAGCACTAACTTGATATTCTTTAATGTGATGTTTCATGAAGGTATTTTACATACGATAAACTTTGACTTTGGTTGACCAATTTAGGGTGTATAAATCAAATCCAACCCATCTAATCCCCTTGCATGGATAATTTAATTAATTATTTGAATTAATTAATTCCTAAATACTTTCAACAACCACTAAGGGACAAAAATCAATTAGCTAATGAGAAGGGAGAATTGGGAGCACATGGATCACTCCAAGGCTTTGCTATCTTTGCCATTCATTTAGCCTTTTCTATCCTCACCAGTCATTTTATCATCTTGTCCCCCTATTTGAAAAACAAATTAACCTCTCTCGTCTAATTATGGTTAAGTCACTCTACCCCTACCCTTGGGACAATCCTATAAATAGAATGAATTTCTTAATGCAAATCGCCAATTCACATATCAATTTATTTTATCACACCATTTTGCATCATAGTAATTGTATTTTGTTGAATTGGTCATCCATTAGAAAAATTGAATTCATCTTGGGATCATAATAGTAAATTTATATCAAATAAAGCATGTAGATCATATCATTTATCTTAATTCATCCATATTGCTCTAGAGATTGTCACTTTAGCAATGCTTTTTGTAGTTGAGAGCATAAATTTAGTCTTTCTATATAGAGAACCATGAGATGATTTCAAGGATTTCAAGTTTGATTATAAAATACCTTCATGAAACATTACATAAAATAATATCAAGTTAGTGCTAAATATATATACTAATTAAACAATCAAACTTGAAATTCTTGAAATCATCTCATGGTTCTCTATCTAGAAATACTAAATTTACGATCTCAGCTGCAAAAAGCATTCCTAAAGTGACAATCTCTAGAACAAGATGGATGAATTGAGCTAAATGCTATGATAAACATACTTGGTTAGATATAAATTTTCAATTATGATCCTAAGATGAATTTAATTATGCTAATGGATGACCAATTCAACAAAATGCAATTACTATGATGCAAAATGGTGTGATAAAATGAATTGATATGTGAATTGGTGATTTGCACAAGAAATACATGTTATTTATAGGATTTTCCCAAGGGTAGGGGGTAGAGTGAATTAACCATGATTAGATGAGAGAGGTTGAGTTGTGTTTCAAATAGGGGGACAAGATGACAAAATGAGTGGTGAGGATAGTAAAGGCTAAGTCAATGGCTAAGATCCATGTGCTCCCAATTCTCCCTTCTCATTAGCTAATTGATTTTTGTCTCTTAGTGGTTGTTGAAAATATTTAGGAATTAATTAATTCAAAAAATAAATTAAATTATCCATGTAGGGGGTTTAGATGGGTTGGATTTGATTTAATTGAATTGAATTATATAACTAATTGAATAAATTAGTTACATAGTTTAATTAATCCCTCTTGGCCTGAATTTAATTAGTTAGTGACTTTGTTAATCAATCCATATTTTTGAATTGATTTGACCACTTTGACTTTAATTGACCAATTTAGGGTGTATACAGATGCCCCTCTTTAAAGAAATGTGCGAAGCACGTTGTTTCAAAGAATGTCTACTACCTGATGTCCTGATGTTCGATCTGATGTCCAATTTAGAAAATGATGTTTGATTCAATGCCTGATACTGATTTGATGATGATGCAAATTTGACATGATTGATGTAGATTTGATTAATGTTAATTTTGATATGATATAACCTCGATATGAATCCCTGATGAAAAATTTAACTTGATTTTGATGCTCCACTAATGATTTTGAATTTTTATCATATGATATTCCTGATTTGAAAAATTGCCCCGATTGACTTGATTTTGTGTCTTGATGATACTACGCCCCCTCAGAAATCAAATTGGAATTGATTCAATTAATATTGATTAATTTTAAAATTTTGAAGATTTTCCCATATATGGCAAAAAATTTCAATTGTAATTTTATTTCTGATAACATTTGATATGAAAATTGACAATACTGTCCCGATTTTGGAAAAAAAATTTGAGTGATTAAATGACCTTGGGTGGAAAATTGAAATGAATACCCCTTGTTTATGTCATTTAGGGTATATAAAGAAGTTAAACTTATTTTTACCCTTCATTTTCACCTTCAATTTCTCATTTTACCCTCTTTGAGCTCTAGCTACCTACTCGTGATTTCATCATGGTGGTCCTGATTAGAGAGCACAAATTTGAGGGAGCGCGGAGATTTCAGCGAACGGACAACTATGAACCTCCAGTGAGTAGAAAAATCCATCCCTCCTTGTCGATTCTTTAAATTTAGTTCCCGTTTTTAAATTTTAGGCACAAATTTAGATAGTTTTTTAATTTTTTCTTGAGTTTTAGCGCATACAATGTTTTTTGTAGCGCGCTCGCGGTGTCTTATAGCGCGTTGCCAAGTGAAAAATATCATGTTTAACTAGATTCCCTTGTTGTAGAGTAGCACATAACATAGGATTAAATAATGCATACCGTATAGGATTGTAAATGTAACATTTTGGTAGTGCGTACACAATGTGTTAGGATGTGTATAAGAATCTTTGAGCATGAACAAATGTTTTAGTGTTTAGTAAGATATATAAGAGTGCGTATAATCTACTATTGTAGCATTTAAGATGTTGTGGAATGTACACATTTCTTAAGTAGCATGTAGGCCTAATTTTGCATTTTGTTTAGTTTTTACCCCTGATTATCGTAATGATGAACCTACCATCTAATTGTAAGGATAACTGTATGATTCTTCTTGATGCTATTATGAATATTTCATGTTTTTGATGTCATTTTTATCTATTAAATGATGTCATGTAAATGTCAATCCCAATAGGTTGATAAGATAGATTTATTTTCCCTTCTCAACATCTAGAGTTAGGAAAGTTGATGCTCTCATGATGAGCAAGTAGACAATAGGATTTACTTGATTTGATTGACTTTAGATTATTAGATTGATGTTGATTACTGATTGATGCACACTTTGATTTCCAAAATAGGTTTCCTTTTGGAAACTCTAGGTTAGAGGCCCTTATCCTTAGCTGTTTGATATGATTCTATATTTTTTATGTCATGACTGTCAAGTGATAGTATGATGTGGGTTATAGTTTACTCAAGATGCCCCAATTCCATGTGAAAAGGGGGTTACTCACTGCTGTGGCTGAGTGATGGCACTCAGACCATAATTCATTCTATTTACCAATGGGTGAGATGACGATCACCCTCGAGGATGTATACCATATTTTACGCATCACAGTAATGGGTGAGCTCATTTATTATGACTAGGTTTATGATGGAGCAACCTGTCATTGGATCTTCCCAGATCCTACCATTGGTGACGACGATATTCCTTGGGTACATTTGTTAGTGTATGATCCACTTTGTGCTGTACTTTCTAGGTTGATTAGAGGATTTATACTTCTGATAGGCATGGACATGGTTTTGCAATAGGCTGGGGTCAGATTATTGAGGACATGATTGGTCTTCCTCACAGATTTTATTAGCGTTCCTATGTATTGACATAGTTATATCACTATTTGCATCATGTAGTGTATAGACATAGTGATGCACTATTTTCTAGAGCATTTTTATTACAGATTTGGACTTGGGAGCACCTTGGGATCATGAGACCCATTGTTGCAAGGGTCTGGACTCGTGATTGGCCCCATATGTCAGAGTGATTGTCCAAAATTATCTGGGTAAGATAGATTAATGGTGTTAGATATTAGATGACATGGATCAGGTATGTTGGCGACCTTACTTAGGTTTTGAGGCCTGGGCCGAGGATGATAGAGAGATGTCATTAATGTATGTGCCTCATTGGTTGATCGGTCGTACATCACTGATATTAGAGATATTTTTATTTATGAGAGTGAGGAGACAATTTGGTCAGACACATGGTATACCATTGGGTTTAGCTCTTTATGCTTGTGTTCAATCAGAGAGAGCACTATAGGGTCTACGGGTAGAGTTCAAAGTTTCTTGTGATGAGGTCCTGAGTCTTCATCCTTTGCCATGGGATTACAGAGATGATGTGATTGATGTGGATTTTAGAGATAAGTATGCATAGTGGTTGATACAACACCCATTTCCTAAATTCAGTGATCAAACAGATCCTATTCCAGATATTACAGAGAGTGATCTTGATGATAGAGATGAGGGTGGTGATGGGGGTGGGAAAGGATGACGGTGGAGGAGGAGAGCTCAGGTTAGAGGAGGTCAAGATGGAGGGAGGATTGGATTTTAATCATGACCCCAAGTGGATTTATTAATTATAATAGACCAAGGCAAATTTCAAACATCATGACGAAAGTTGTTATGTACAAATGCAGCTTTGCAACTTTATTATGGCTATGTACAAATGAATAAATGTAGTGGGATATATACAAGGATGAGGAAATGAAAATGAAAATAGGCTTGACTTAGGGAAAGTAGCATCTTTTTACTAGGTTATCACCACTTAGATTTATTGCACTTTTTTCTCTTTGTTTTACTTTTTTTGCTACCAAGGCGCCTATTGGTAGGTCTTCACCAAGGCACTTTTATCATTTTCCTTTCCTTTTTTTTTTTATATTATCAAGGCACCTTGATTTTTGGATAATGCTCTTTTGAAAGATATGCTATAATGGCACATGACTATTTAAAGTATGCTAAAAGATGATGATAGGGTGATAGCAAGGAGAATGATACAGAGGATAAGGCAAATGGTGGCTAAGGAGTCATGTGACTGGATAAGGGGGATGAAAGGATGACAAGTAGGTGTTGGGTAATGAATGGGATATTGGAAGGTTTGTGTATGAGTAGATGGAAATGGTGGTAAGATCAACTTTGGCACACACCTTGAAGGCTGATGGAATGATAGAAGAACAATAGATGAAGAAGGTGAGGATGTATATAAGGTAGTGGATTTTGGGATATATGAACCCAAAATAGACTTGGAAAGTGGAAAATGTTTGGAAGGAGATAGATTGAAAGCCTTTGGAAGCTTTATTGTCAACTTTTATTTTTCTTTGTGTGCAAGTCTTTCAAAAGTGACTTGGGAATCCATATAACTGTTGATTTTTCTTTCTTTTGTGATTCTTTTGAATGTATTTCTTCAATGAGGGATTTTGGAACCCGCATTTTATTCAATTTTTCTTTTTTCTTGATGGACCTTTGTGGTCTCTTTGATATTTCCCTTTTATTTTTATTTACATGTTGATTAGATTGGACATGTTGATCTTTATACACATGTGGATTCTTGGATTTCTTATTTCCCTGTTTAACATCCAAGTTGCTTCCAAAGGTTTTGGGAATCATGGAAGGATATGAATGATATGGATGGTTCATATGAATGGGTGTTTGGACAGTCTTCAAGTATGTGTTCCTTCGTTGATCTTGATATATGATATGGTAAGTGGATGGCGAGCTAGGAATGATACATGTGGTTGATTGAGGGATATATAGACCCAATATGGATGGAAGATGTGAAGGCTTTTAATTTTGGGATATAGGGACCAAGAATGGATTTGTAGGATGGTGAAGACATATGATTATGTTTTAATATAGGGAGATAAGGTGTGAAAGGGATATAAAAATCATTGGAGTGAGATGCATTGTTGAGGCTCTCATCTTCAAGATTTATCTTTATACCGATAGGCTCATGAGTAGCTTTCATAGGAGAAAATTTGATAAGAGAAACTGAAGCTTGAGGGGATTTATTACCATGACATGGATTAGGAGGAATGAGTTATTTTTGAGGTAGACATGGAGGATCATAAAAAGGAGGTAATGAGATACTTTGATCTTGACATAGAAGGGTATTATTGGATGGCATCGAAATTTTATTTTTCTCTTGGTTTTCAATAGGGTGATTATAAATGGTGGAGTGAATATCTTGATCTTTCTTGGAAAGTGGACAAGATATAGGGCTTGGAGGGATACTTTGTGTTAGATAATTGAGAGGAGGGGGGAGGGGTGAATCAGTTAGCTCTAGTTATCCTATAGTCCCAAATTCTCCCAAATGTATATAACAACAGTTTCAAACATTTAAATCAATTCGGTGAAATATAAATTGTGATCTCAAACTTTAGTTACCAATTTTTCTAGTCTTCTATCAAGTAGTAGTAAATCAATACTGTGATTACCAATCAATGTAGATAAAGTAATGTGTAAAAAAAAATAAAAATCCACAACAATCAGACACATTAACATATATATTTTTAACATGGAAACCCTGCTAAGGGAAAAACCACCTGGGACTGGTAACCCAAAATAAGTCACTCTTATGAAGTGAGCTCAGTTAAGAGATAACCCTGTTAAAGGATAAAATGCACACTATTAAATGTGACCTGGTTAGAGGATTTATCACTAACAGTTCTCCCTTGACCAATCATTCACTATGGGGTCAACAAGAAAACACTCAACATTCATTTGAATGTCATAATAAAGACTTTCACGTCCTACTCAGTTAAGATATTTATCTATAACAATGGTTAAAATAATATAGTAATGATCTGATTCAAATACAACTGTGTTTGCAGATTTTTAGATCTATGCTAAGTACATAATACCTCTGTTCAATTTGTTCACTTCAGTTCCTCTAATTTTTCATACTCTGTTCTGCTCAGTAAATTCTATTTCCTTTGTCGCTTGGTCTTGTTTGCAGAAATGCTTGGTTCTATCTTCAACCATTTTGATCAGTCATGCATGAAGTTTTCATGTGTGCGCATCATAGCATCATGTATATTCATAATGAATCTCTTGTGTCTTATATAGACATCATAATGCATTTAATTTCCATCCTTTAGATTTTTTCGCTTAAACTCCATCGTTGGTTTTGTCACTTAAACCTTCCTCGACAGTTGTGTCAAAAAAACATTTCAATCTTCTTTGTCTGATCATCCTTGAATCTTCATAGCTGTTTGATCATCATAACAAATATGATCAATTACCTCATAATTAGCAATTTTCCAGCTCATCATTTTAGTTGGCCTCAGTTTCTTTTTATTTCTCGGTCAATACCATGATGTGTCAGTGATCTCTAGCTCAGCTAACACTGTGCTCAGTATACACTATATTTACTCAATTTTCACTGTTACTCAGTGTATACAAAACTCTTCAATTACCGACCACATAAAATTTGTTTGTTCTAGATCTTCAACTCATAATAGATGTTTGCTACCACAATGACAATAAAATAAGTTGACATCAATGACAATAAATTAACTGATTAATGTCTATCATCACATCTATAACTCGATTGATCATCAACAAAATGAGTTCAAACATATAATCAGTTGTAGTTCATTAATCTCTCCCTTTGGCATTAAAGGAAACACAATACGAAATATGCAATATGACAATGCCATAGAATACCAAACTTCTATTCTACAACTATATGCAAATTTTTTTAGCTCTCCCTAGCTTGTATATATAATATTTTTCAGCATTAAAAACTCACCATGCAGAGTATCCCTGCAGATTTAACTTTTCTATTCTTGATTCTTCTCTCTTTTTATAGATAGATATGGCATTTATCTCCCTTTCTCTTTTCTCCTTTTTCTCCCTTTAATGGATAAATATTTCATTGATCATTCTCTCCCTTTGAAAAAAAATGCCAAAAAGAAATATACAACTCTTAATTAGCCAAAAAAAATATCTCTGGTTTTTGGTTTAGTAGTGTAAGTACCTTGCAGTGTATTGATATGCCTTTTTCAGTCCAGTTCAGCTTTGCATCAACATGATTGATATTCTGATTACATGTAGGTTGATGCAACCTCCTAGTTAGCTTAGTGACTGATAGACAAGGTATGAACCCCTACTCTATTCCTTAAGTACTCAAATGTATGCTTTGTTAAGGGTTTAGTGAATATGTCAGCTAGTTGTTCTTTTGATTATACATATTCCAGTGTAACTTTTTTTTCTTGTACTTGTTCCCTCAATTATTCATCACATGAAGCACAAGAAGAAACATTGTTGGGACTTCCCCATTTCAATCGGCCCCCTTTCTTTGCAGGATATGAAAGTGTGCAAGTCTCTAGATTTTGAGTGGGATGAATGTCCATTGGAACTATTCCGTTTGATCATAACCTAGTTTGATCCCATCGACACCTATAGTCATATTCTGGGTAGACATTATATTCATGAGCCTAACATTTAGAACCACTAGATAAACTATATAGATGACTATGAGGTCAGAATCTAAGACTACTATAGAATATCTCTCAAGTTTTCACAAGCTACCTTAGAGCTCTACATTTCACCCAAGGTATGGGACATGGAGACAAAAGATGTATTGGATCCTCTATACAATGAAGACAAAATATATGCAAGGGCCATTTTTAGGTGAATACATTTTCCCCTCTTTGAATCAATGTTTGAATAATGCGTTGATTCAAAGAATATATAATATCTGATATCGATATGAATCTTCACTTGATGTGATGTTGAATAAGAGATCATTGATAAAAGATGGTGTAACCACTTTGATATGATGCTGATCAAGATAATTAAATTGATATGGGTCTTTATGAAGTCAATTATCAGATGATTTTATGATGACGAGACTATCAATTTGTTGTGGTGCGATGAAATTGATATGCCCTTGTTGGTTATGATTTTATTTGATTAGACAAGATCTTTGATTTGATAGATGATTGTTGCTAGATTAAATTTGATGGTTGATTTGATGACAAAAATTTGATACATCAGATTTGACAACAAAGTTGTTTGATGATACAGATGTAAGGATATTTGATAACCAAGTTGTTTGATTATCCATATGCATCAAATTTTTGATGATTTTATGACAAGGAGACTATCAATTTATTGTGGTGTGATGAAATTGATATGCCCCTGTTGATTCTGATTTGATTTGATTAGACAAGATCTCTGATTTGATATATGATTTTTGCTAGATTCAATTCAAAGATTGATTTGATGACAAAATTGATGCATAAGATTTGATAACAAAGTTGTTTCATGATCCATATGTAAGGATATTTGATAACCAAGTTGTTTGATGATTCAGATGCAAGAGATTTGATAACCAAGTTATTTGATGATCTAGATGCAAGGATATATTGATCATGATTCCCTTGTAGGAGCGAGATCAAAATGTGATAGAAGAAAATGAATGATATTGGATGGTGATCTAAGCAAATATTGAATTGATTTTGATGATGAATAAGATTGATTTAGAATCCATTTCGATTGAGCTCCCTATAATGATGTTGCAAAAATAATCATCAAAAATGATGATAGATTAAAGTATCTTAGATGTGATACTCATCCATGTTGAAGATAGATTTCCCTCCCCGAGGTGATTTTGATCAAGTTAGATGAATGCAAGAATGAAATGAATGCCCCTAGAATGAGATGCAATATTTTATGAGTGTCATTATTTCGATATTCTTGTGTTATTCTTTTTCTCATAATAGAGTTGTTAGTTGTTAGGTGTTAGTTTCAAGAAAGAAAACAAATAAGAGTTCTTTCTCTTATTATGCAATGATGCTGTTGTCTACAATTATCCATATATTCATATCCTTGGAGTAAAATTTTGGTGTTCCTACAATGACCCTTTATCATTCATATCCTTGGGTAGATTTTTCATGATTGCACAATAATAAGAAATCACTTCACTAAAGATAACAATCAAAGACAATATTATGTGCTATGTCATTGCTCCTCTAGTACAAAGACACATAGAGTCACTTGAAAGACATGATAAGAAAAAATTGATAATAACAGACAAAATTCAAAGATAATTCATGTCCCCTTCCTTGTTCCTCTAGTATAGAGACATATTTGAGTCACTTAGAAGAAATGATCAATAAAGATCAGTTTAAGTTCAACTTGTGATAGATAGTGTTGAGAAAAACCATTGATTTATTGTGTTTGATTGCTTCTATTTTTCAGATCATTATTTGTTTGATGAGTGTTGAGAAACACTTTTATTTAAGCTTGTGTGTTGAAGAACATTTTTGTACATACAAGCTTCCAAAATTCCATCTAAAAATGAGAGTTGACATCCAAACTTCCAAAATTCCATCTAAACATCTCCTATCTTCAAACTCTATTTTGGGCACTCTGTCCCAAAATCCATTACCTTGAATACTTCACCATCTTGTCCATCCATCTAGGGTAATTTTATCCCAAGATCCACATCATTTCATACATAAAATCCTCAAGATGTTCCACCCACTCTTCCTCTATGATTCCACCTCCCTTCAAGGTGTGTATCAATGTTGATCTTGTCACCCTATTAATCTACCCTTATACAAACCTTTCCATACACTAACCAATATCCAACAACTAAACATGCTTCTTATCCTCCAACTTACTATCATTCCATCCACCTTATCCAAACCATTGCATAAATACTTAGTCACCATATACCCTTATCCTCCATCACATTCCCCTATCATTACCCTATCAACATCTTTGAGCATACTGTCAGAAGCCTTGGCCCATCATAACATATACTTCAAAGGATCACTATCCAAATAACACAAAGCTTAAGCTCCTTCATAAAATAGAAAAATTGAAAAAGAGAAAAAGTGCCTTGGTGAAAACATGGTAAATAGGTGCCTTGGTAGAAAAATTAAAGAGAAATAAAACTGTCTAATGGTGGGAACCACTTCTTATAGCACCTTGGGCAAGTACCATGAGGAAAACCTAGTAAACATGCATCATACATAATTTATTCCTCTTTCTCTTTCTCTTAAAGAAAATTTCCATTCATTCTGACCTGTCCATCATATCCTCCATCATGTAGCTATCCTATTTGCATTCATATTCCCTCTTACACCTTCTATCTTGAAAAGGTCAAACATATCCATGAGCATCATGTATCCTAATATCCATTATCATTTCCATCAGCTTATTCACTTAACTTCATCCATGGTACCCTATCATGATCTTTCTTATCCCAGGACAATATTCAATATCCATAAAAATCCTTACACTAATCCAAAAACATTCACTTATACCTCCATCAACCCTTATCCTAATCATGCTATCCTATTAGTATCCTCTCTAAATTGACCTCTTCGTCTAGACAAAAAGGAAGAACAAAAAAATGCAAAACAAATTTATTAGAACTCTCTTGACATGTCCACTCTTTTGCACCACATGCTTTTCATGACATAAGTTTGTTATCCTATATGCTATCCAAAACCACTTCATGAGCCTACATTGCTATATTCTTTTTCCCTAGCTTGGGAAATCTTGGCTAGACTTTCCTTGAAGGTCACATTCCCTCGCTTCATCCATCATTTCCTATCCATTTATGATCCATCATTTTTTTCATCCATCCATAATTCTATACACCTTGCTAGACATTGGGGGAAAATAAATGTGATCATGCTTGAGAGCTGGTAATCTCTAAAAATAAATAATAATAATTAGAAAATCTTTAAAAATCCAAACAAATTGTAACATCTAAAAATACAAAAATTATTTATCCTCATCCTTATTTCATGTGCATATAATTTGCATTATTGTATGTCTTAGTTTGTTTTTTAGTCATAGATTGGAGCCAGTCCACATCTTTTCCTTAGGACAATCATCTTTAGCTGAGGGCACATTCCTAGTCATTAATTCAACCATCTTATAGAGTGGAGTCAACCACATTACCTATCAATTATCATCTATTCTAAAACTAAACAAAAATTTTTCCTCAACACCTCCCAATGTACAACAATGTTCTTCAACACACAAGCTTAAACAACAGTGTTTCTCAACACTCATCAAACAAACAATGATAAGAAAATAGAAGAAATCAAACACAATAAATCAATGGTGTCTCTCAACACTATCTATCACAAGATGAACTTAAACTTATCTTTGTTGATCATTTCATCTGAGTGACTCAAAGATGTCCCTATACAAGAGGAAAAAGGAAGGGGACATGAATTATCTTTGATTGTTGTCTATTATTATTATTTTTTTCTTATCATGTCTTTCGAGTGACTCTATGGTGTATTTGTACTAGAGGAGAAAGGAAAGAGAGCATGATATTTTCTTTGATTGTTGTCTTTGGTGAAGTGATTTCTTATTATTATGCAATCAGGAAAGCAATACCCAAGGGTATGAATGATAAAGGGTCATTGCAGGCACACCAGAATGTTAGTCCAAGGATATGAATGTACAGATATTAGAAGGACTTTTGGAAGTTTGGATGCCAAATTTTTTTGATGAGTGTTGAGAAAAGCTATTGTTTAAGCTCATTCAATTCTTATAAGAATGACTTGTGAATCCACATAGCTTTTGATTTTACTTTTCTTTTGGATGATTTAGCATGCATTTCTTCAATGAGGGATTTAGGAACCCACATTGCCTTTGGTTTTCTTCTTTTCTTGGTGGACCTTTGTGGTCTCTATAGTATCTCCTTTTCTTTGTTTTCACATGTCGATTAGATAGGACATGGTTATTTTCATATTTAAGTGGATTCTTGTACTTTTGATTTTTATGTTGTACATCCAAGTTACTTCCAAAAGATTTAGGAATTGTGGATTAATGAGGCTCATATGGAAGGTTTAGATGGATGGGTGGATGGAAATTTCACAAGGATGCATGTCTTTGTTGATCTCATGGTATGATGGGGAAAATGTATGATAAGCTAGGAGTGATAGGCATGCTAGATGGAGGGACATATGGGCCAAATATGGATGACAGATATGAAGGATTAAGCTTTGGGATATAGGGACCGAGGATGGATTTGGATGATGGTGAAGGTAGATGTTGGTGTTAAAATGGAGGGATATAAGGTGTGTAATGGATATCATCATCTTTAAAGTGAGTTGGATTACCTAGGCTCTCATCATTAGGAGTCATTTTTATACCAATAGGCTCATGAGTAGATTTTATAAGAGCAACTTTGATAGGAACCATTGAAGCTTGAGGGGATTTGTTGTCATGCAAGGGATTTAGAGGAATGATTGTCTCTTGAGGTGAATATGAAGGAATATGCCAACGAGATGATGAGATACTCTGATCTTGATAAGGATCCTTGGATAAAGTAGAAAGAGTACTTTTATCTTGATTTCCAATAATCTCATTGGAAGTAGAAGGAATATCTTGATCTTGGTTAGGAGATGGAGGGATATGTAGCTCTTGAGGTGGAGGGATATATTATTAGAAGAAATGAAAGGATATGAGAGGATCATCTGGTGACACTAAGGATATGGGATCTTCTTAAAATATTTTAAGGGATTGGATAATGTCTTGATCTTGATCATTAGTAAGGCTTGTTTCTGTTGTTAATATATGATGTGCCCAGTGACTGGGGGTGGGGGGGGGGGGGGAA
>MU226802.1:2427773-2458404 GCA_018584345.1 Thuja plicata
ACATAACACAATATTTGGTTACCCAGAAACCTTCCAAAAGAAAGTAAAACTGGGGTGGGGATGATACCCACAAGATTTAGTACTGCAGTATAAATTTAGCTTGTTAGAGCTTACAATGACCACTTCTAATGGCCTGCCCTGTTAGGAGCATAGAAAGGACTGTTAGGTCCACCTTGTTAAAGGATTTTGTACAATACAATAAGTAATGAAACTCTATTAATAGATTTAGAGAAAGGACTGTTCGGTCCACCTTGTTAAAGGATTTTGCACAATACAATAAGTAATGCAACTCTATTAAGATATTTAGAGAAAGGACTGTTAGGTCCACCTTGTTAAAGGATTTTTCTGATCTACCTATGAGAATGAACCAGTTGATGATCTGCTCTATGCAACTGTGATTGATGAATAAGATACTTTTGAATATAACTGATCACCTAAATGTGATAGATGAGACTCTGCTGTCCTGAATACTTCCGGTCTTAATCAAACTACCATTCACATGCCTTTACACTTATGCATACATTCTTACTTATTCTTTTCTTACACACATATTGGATAAAAAAAACTATCTTACATATATATCATTATCCAACAAATAACTCTGTAAGTCAGCTTGCAATAAACAAAACTATATTTAACAATATATGCAAGGTCGGCTTCAAACTGTCACTCGGGTCCCTAAGTCTACTCGGGTGATAAACTGTCACTCAGGTGATACTGTAAATCACTCGGGTCATACTGATCACTCAGGTGATGCTGATCACTTGGGCAATGCTAATCACTTGGGCAATGATGATCACTCAGGACTATGCATAATGCTTGATGGCTCGATCGACACTAGTTAACTAAGTGTTTTGACACTAATTGAAAATATGTCTTTCCATAAGGTCTACAATCTCCCCCTTTGGCATTAGTGACAAAAACACTTATCATTGAATTCTGTGTCTGATATGTCAAAACTCCCCCTTACTGTCTGCTCAAGTTTTGACACTGCTTCTGCTGCTCGGGTCCAATTGACTCTGTTTTTGTATTTTTCAAAATTGTTTTTGTAAAGTTTATTTTCTACATTCTTCCACTGTACATGTGTTTCCTCAATGATATTTTGCCTTAATTACAATATAATGATATTTCCCCCTTGTTTTTGATAGAAAATGCCAAAAGTGATATTTACAAGGTTATTCCAAAGTAGGATAGGAAATCACTATGTACCTTTAAAATATGAGACAAAGTGTTGTCCCAATTTTCTCGTAGCACCTGCATGATGTGCAATTGAACTTGTAGCTCTGCAGAAAACTCTATCATTAGCTTGGAAACTGAGAAATTGTTGTCATGGATGAGTGTATTTGCATGTTTTATGCATTTCTGCATTCCATCCATGTATGGTAGAAGTTGGCTCTGGATTGCTGTGAGTGACTCTCTGGTCCTTGCTTCTTCTCTCAACAATTCAGCTTGTAGATTAGTAAGATACTTGATCTTCATGAAGTGAGCAGAACTGGTGCTTGGGTCAAGTGCTAATTGCCTTGCACTTTCCTTCATGTTTGCATCAATCTTCACTATCTTGTTCTTGATCTCCATAGTAAAGTTAGTGGTGCCACTCAACTTTAAAAACAGTGCTACCACATTTTTCATGGTGGTTTCTAGAGTGATGTTGATCTTTGTAACCTGCACTTGGTCAATTGCAATCTTCTTTGAAATGTTTTCTATAACCTTGTTCTCAAATTTATTCTCTGCCTTCTCAAGTAACTTCTCCTGACCATTCATATCTGTGTTGAACTTGTGGACAATGTCAACAAGTTGGTCCATTGTTGAGTCACTCTCATTGACTTCAGTCTGCAATGCATTTACAAATATGCCTTTGACATCTTCAAGTACTTTATTTCTTTGCCTTTCCTTTCAGAGCTTCTAGTGTGTAGCTCATTTCTTCCACAATTCTCCTAGAATATCCATTTGCTCTATAGATAAGCAGGATAGATCCCAATTTGGAATCACAATTTCTTTGTCAAGATCCATCTCATCAGTAATTACTAATTTTTATTTTCCTTTTGTCTTAGTACTCGATGAAGGAACAATTTATTTTCCTTTACTTTCCTCATCCTTTTCTTTAGTATTTATTCCAATTAGGTCATTGACCTTTACAATACCAATTTTTGAATCAATGTTAATTGATGAGTCAATAGTATAAATATCTACCTTTTCTTTCTGTGACTTGGGTGTGCTTGGCTCATTAGTAAGTGGAGCCTATTTCTGGGTTACAACATGTTTAGATGTGGATTCTGCAACCTTTTCCTTTCTCAGATGTACTATATTCTTAATAGGAGAATGGGGTAATGATGCCATTTCCTCAACTGCAATCTGCTCAGCATTAGACTCCTCAATGGTCTATATCTCAGGTAATGTATCATCATTTAACTGTTTAGGAGGGTCTGTACTTGGTACTTCTCCTTCATCATCATCTTTCATCTCAAATATTTATTTCCATACTAATGTGGCACGCTAGACTACATCTTCTATGTTCTTGTTCAATATTTGGAATTCCCTGAATCTAGGGGTGTGATTATTTTGATATTTGCTCAAGACTTTGTTTACTTCTTTTCCCTTCATTGTAGGCATAACTTTCTTCAATGTCTGTTCCCTTATGTCCATTTTAGTTTGGACTGCATTATTCCAGGGAATGGAGACTGCCTTGAATAGGTCTTCAGTAATATAATTCTTCAGCTCGGAGGGGTCATATTTCCATTTTCCCATCTTATCCACCACTGCTTCTTCAATCTTCTTCTTTTCTTCCTTGGTCCTAGAAGCATAATTCAGTGACTTTAAAGAACTCATAGCTCTTCCTTCTTTCAGTTCTTTAATCTTTTGATCAAGTATGGGTGTTGGTTTAGTGAAGACCACGGTATCATATTCTTCATCATCATCCTCATCATCACTTAGTATAATTTTTCTCCTTGATATCCTCAAGGTGACAATAGGGGTAGTACCTTTTGCCTTTTTCTATTTGGGTGTTTCCTTCCTCTTCTTCTGTGGAGGTTCAATATTAGTTTCTTCCTTTTCTTCTTTAGATTCAAAATTAATTGTATCCTCTTTACTCTCAGAGAGGGCAGGAGATTCAGAGGTCTTGCCATATTTCTTCTTGAATGTATCAAGGCTCTTCCTTCCTCTTTTCAATATCTTTGGAATCTCAATCTCCAAAGATATCCTAATCTTTGCTTCCTCATATGTTCTAAAGTATGGTTCCTTTGGATTGGCAGGTTCATTTACAAGAGCCTCTATGATATCTTTTGTGTCATCTTTGTTGACTTCATATGGAAAGGGTTTTACCCATGCAACCCTAGGCTCTACTGCTTGTATATAAACCTTATCACAATCAACTAGAAAATAGATTTCATCTTTGTAATTCTCAACTAGTTGTTTGGGAATTCTGAACCTATTTTGCATCTTCTATTTGAAACTCTCAAAATATACATCCATAATGATGAATTAGATTTGGATACTAGGATGCTTTCCATATTCTTTCTCAACTGGACAAGCTATAATTAGGCTAGGTTAAATACTAGATTTTTCTTCACCACTTTGTATGCTAGATCAATAGCTTCACACAGAACATTGTTGGGTCTGCTTGAACTATATATCTTGTGGGATATAACATGAATACCAAATTTAAATTCCATATCAGTTACTCTGTTAAGTCTCATGCCTCTGCCATCCCACTCGACAAGAGTTAACTCAGCTAGGTCATCCCGGGCTAGGGTTTTGGTAGCTTTCAACTTATCTAGCATCGGGAACCCAGTGACATGGTGAATTATCTACTTTATGATCATCATAGGATGTTCCAACCATAGTTGCATGTCGTGGACATGGTTGAGAACATATATCATAAATTTTGTCTGGAAATCCCTTGACATGTGCCTGATGTGTGTTAAACCCTTGGTTTCGAGGTGCTTATGCTTGGACTTCAGACTCCCATTTTCACTTAATTCATCATATGCCTTATTCATATCAATAGTTCCAAGCTCATGTATGTTGCAGTGATAGAAGCTTCGAATGTCGTTAACTAGTAACACTCTCAGAGGAATTAGGGAATGAGCTCCCATCAAGTCTATCTCCTCTGCAACTAACGGATGAAGCTTAAACACCGGAGGATCACAAATTTCATTCCTTACTAACATCTCAAAACCTTTCTTGACCTTGCTGTTGGAAGTGGATGCCATATTTTCTTGGATGAAATGATCAAACTTCGCCTTCAATCACAAATTCACACTTGAATCGCTAAGAGCTCTGAATTACTTTGTAAATTGAAAGCTTTGTAAGAATTAATTTTTACAATCCTTTATTTATAAGAGATTTTAAACTGTTAGAGTATTTCATTAAATGCTCCTTACATAGTAGTCTACATGACTCGGGTGTTTCTCAGATTTACTCAGAAGCTTGGGTGAAACCAACTTTCCAATTATCAATACTGCCCGACTTAGCTCAGTTAAGCTAGAGTGGCTCAGGTGTAACTAACATTCTAACTTGGGTAGAGTCATAACATGTCCTCATGCATCAATATGTGGATTTGGACTATTTACCTTATCTGGAACTGATGTAAGATGGCTTGTATTGCATAGTTCCAGTAGTCTCCTTCCATTCCTATTTTGTAATGGTAGATCCACCCAATTCACTGTTTAGGGTGTCATTAGATCCTTCATTGCTTTGATATGAATTATCTTAGGATTTCTTTACCACTTCTTTCTCATATAAGTTCTTATTTTTGAGACTTTGGCTTTACCATTCTCAAAACCAATATCAACTTTTTCTCTGTTCATACAGTTCTTGCTTAGTTGACCGAGTTGCTTGCACACATAACATCTCTTAGTAGGATCCCTTTTTCTGAGGTGAGTCTTCATACAATTTGCACCAATGTGTCCATATTCACCATAATGAAAACATTTGTACCTTGTTTTGTAATCCAAACCAAATTTGCCTTGGCTAATTGTTCAGCAGGATTCCAATTCTTAGTTCTGAACTCAGAAGATCTATGACCTTGTTTGTTTCATGTGTAGCATTTTCCTTCAAACTTAGGTTTCTCTTTGCAATCACTTGATCTATGTCCATGTTTGTTACAACTGTAGAATTTTCCATTGCTCCAACATTTATTTGATGTGTGCCCCAACTTACCACAATGATTGCATTTAGGTTTGTTCTTCCTTTGAGCTCCTTGCTGCGAGGATTCACCTTGTTTAGTATAACCTAATCCAGTATGTCCATGATGTCTAAATTCTATTGCCTGATCCATGCTAGTTTGTGAATTCATCATACTTTCATTTTTTTTCTTTTCAGCATTGAGATCATTTTGTAGTCTTTCATTTTCTGTTCTTAGATTGTCTACTTCGTGTGTTGCATTATTGAGTTGACTTACCAAATCAGCTTGCTGAAGTGACAAGTGTTTGATTTCATTTTATTTTTCTTCTAATCTTGTACTCAACAGTATTTTATCTTCTTGTGCTACATTTCTATCATCTTGTGCTTTATTTTTTAGTTCGATGACTTCACATATTCTGATTGAGTAAATTTCATGTTCTCTCTTCAACTTTTTGACTTCTTCACGTAAAGTGAGATTCTTTGTAAGTAAGTCTTCAATGGCTGCATCAGCTTCTTCAAAAATTTTGTCCTTGCAAAATTCTTCAATTCTTTCTTCTATATAGTTCTTTTCATTCATCTGTACTGCTAATTCTTTTCTTCTTTTCAGGGAAAGAGAGAGTTGCTCCTTAAGTTTCAAGATCTGATCCATGGCCACTTTAAGATCTATCTTTTCATTCTCGATGGATTTCTCCAGTCTATATGTTTCCATAGCCTTTGAGCTTTTCTCAAGCTGTTAAACATATGATAAGAGAACCACTACTCTGATACCAATTATTGGTAATATATGATGTGCCCAGTGACTGAGAGGGGGGGGGGGGGCAAATAAGGANGGGCAAATCAGGAACCAATAAAACTTAATCCACAACTAGATTAACTTATTTCTTTGCATGCATAGAACTTGAAATTAAAGATCCATACATAACACATAACACAATATTTGGTTACCCAGAAACCTTCCAAAAGAAAGTAAAACTAGGGTGGGGATGATACCCACAATATTTAGTACTACAGTATAAATTTAGCCTGTAAGAGATTACAATGACCACTTCTGATGGCCTGCCCTGTTAGGAGCATAGAAAGGACTGTTGGGTCCACCTTGTTAAAAGATTTTGTACAATACAATAAGTAATGATACTTTGTTAAGATATTTAGAGAAAGGACTGTTAGGTCCACCTTGTTAAAGGATTTTTCACAATACAATAAGTAATGTAACTTTGTTAAGAGATTTAGAGAAAGGACTGTTAGGTCCACCTTGTTAAAGGATTTTGCTGATCCACTCGTGAGAATGAACCAGTTGATGATCTTCTCTATGCAACTGTGATTGTTGAATAAGATCCTTTTGAATATAATTGATCACCTGAATGTGATAGATGAGACTCTGCAGTCCTGAATACTTCTGCTCTTAATCAAACTACCATTCACACGCCTTTACACTTATGCATACATTCTTACTTATTATTTTATTACACATATATTAGATAAAACAAACTATCTTACATATATATAATTATCCAAAAAATAACTCTGTAAGTCAGCTTGCAATAAACAAAATTATATTTAACAATATATGCAAGGTCGACTTCAAACTGTCACTCGGGTCCAGAAGTCTACTCGGGTGATAAACTGTCACTCGAGCGATACTATAAATCACTCAGGTCATACTGATCACTTAGGCAATGCTGATCACTCGGGCAATGCTCATCACCTGGGACTATGGATAATGTTTTCTGGCTCGATCAACACTAGTTGACTAAGTTTTTTGACATCAATTGACAACATGTCTTGCCATAAGGTCTACATTTTCTTCGTACTTTGTATTATCCTCTTGACATGGAGCCACTTCTAATAACAAGGTAGAAGTTTGGATATGCATGGGGGTTGTTTGAAGGGTTGATGGAGGAATCTTTTATTCTTTAGAATATGAATAAATTTTGCAGGAAGTAAATGTGACATGAGAACCATTTCTAGACATAGGTTTATGATGTCGATCATGCTAAAGATCACAATCTCATTCTTCATTAGATCTATCCTTAGAATTTTATTCTTTAATTATACCATCATCTATGAGATCTTGGATTTTATGCTTCATCTCCATGCAATTTGAAGTTTTGTGCCTATTATTTTGACAATATGCACAATATTTTCTCAAAAATGCAAATCCACCTAAAGTGACTTAAGGCAATGTGATGAGATTGTGCTCAAGAATTTCTTTCAATGTTGACTCATAATATTGTCCCAAAGGAATAAATATTCTATCAAATGGAAATTTAGATTCAATTGAGTTTGTAAAAGAGATATTAGATTCAAGATCATGAGAATCTGATTCATCTAGTTGTGGAATAGCCTTTTGATCAAAGATACATTGATCGCAAAGTTGATTTTGATCCAAGATGAGATTGATGGAAGATTATTCTCAATTAAAGATAGGATTGATGTGAAATTGTGAAGATGAAGATAGGTGTGAATCATCATCAAATAGAAAAGTAAATATTGATCTTAGTGAAGACATGTTGGATGATGTATCATTTTCTTCCTGAAAGTCTTGAATTTGAGATCGTAAAGATTGGATCTGTTTTGATTGAGCTGCAATACGTTTCTCTTCTTCCTTGTTGCTATGATCATAGTGTCTAGCCCATTTTTTAGCTATAATAATATTGCCTTGATTCTATTGAATAGAGGATTGGAGAAAATGTATGATCTCTTTGTGATTAGAATCAAATTGTTGACGTCAACTTCTAGTTTGCATCGACATGAAAATTAATGTGATTGAGAGCTAGAAGTAACTAGGTTGATTAGATCAATATCTAGATAGGGAAGTGATGACTTGCCTCAAAGAATTGATAAAAGATGACATTTGAAGATTGATTAAGTTGATTATGAACTGGGTACAAGGTGTCAAGGTTAAGGATTGATTATCTAATAGGTGACACTTGTGATCCAGTTGACTATGATTGATTGACGGATTGAGACAGACAAGCTGAGCACTCGATTAACTGGGATGAAGAAAAAATAGACCAAAAATCATGATGGAAAGGATACGTGATTGTTTTGTCACAGTAAGATGAAATAACCAAATTAGGACCTAGGGATGCTAATTAGGAAAGGATGAATATTCAACTGAATGACGAGATTGAAGATCAAATGATGATATCATAGGTCAAAATCAAATTTTGGAGTTCAAACGACACAGGATCATATGACATAACACATATTTTGTGTGATAATAATTAATAGGTGGTACGATAATATGGTGAAAACCCTTTCTTGTATGACAAAAGTCTTCAACTAAAATTATAATATGGTGAAAATTAATTTAAAACCCTAACTTGTATGATAATTCTTGGTTGTTGGTATAACGATTCTCAGCTGGTGGTGTAATAATATGGTGAAATATAATTCCAAAACCCTAGGTCACATGATATACTTCACTAAATAATATGGCTTTATGGTGAACTAAATATTTTGCCACTTATTTTTAGGAAAATTTTGACCAGTTCTACTTGTTTTGGGATAAATTTTGGCAATATTTTGGGTATTGAACACACACATGAAGTACATAAAGGTAAGGTAGACCAAGCACACATAATTCCTATAGGAATCAACATAGCATAAAAATCCTTGCCCGCACTTAGGAACCACCCAAATAGCTAATCAGAATATGACCATCGAAGACCACGTAATGGGTCAAACAATGTTGTATTAACCGAATCCAAATGCTCAATGGAGGCACGATTTGGATAGTGATATTGGGGAGTTATCATCATTGCACAAGGGTTATCAAGCTTTCAAGGGTGATCCAGGTAGCTTGCTACACTATGGTTTTTATTTTGGGGTACCGTTCAAAGATATCTTATGTTAATCATACAAGGCAACGTAGTCGCATAAGTGCGATTGAAGCCTATAGCCCTATGAAACCACACATAAGATAAATCCATCCACTGAGACTTTAATCTCAAAGATAAATTTGATTATAATGGGTTAGAATGGCTATTTTTTCCTTGTTCCAACTTGAGTCTTTCCCGTGATATTTTCTCATCAACAAAAGGCTCTCTAAGGGTAATGCATGAAAATGAAAAGTGGATAGCAAAGGCAAGGTCGATATTTCTTAATTTCTCAGAGGGAAAAGGGAATACTCTCCTAATCCACTTTGTTTCTTTTAAACACGTCAAACACACCTTCATTCCCTGTATATAATTCACAAATGAAGAATCAAACACTTCTAGGTTTTTAATTTTCCAAGAATGGAAAAGAGCATAATCCCATAATGCTTAACAAATAATAAGAAAACCGTTTATAATTAGATATGTGCCTGGAAATCAACAAATGAATACACAATTGTTTATTTGGTTGATATTCAAAAGGCAACCTACAACAACAATTTGATCAGTAGTTGGAGTCAATTGGTCTTCAAAAATATGTCTAGCAACCACAAATTTGCTAGAAGTTTTCCAAAAATTTGTTAGGGATATAAGCCTTTAACAATCAAACTTGGAAAAAATGACATGACCAATTAGGTTTTGAAATCATATAAAACATCCAAGATTAGCATTAGTACCCAAAATATCAAGTCAATTAATGTGTTATTCATTAGTCAGCCTCTAATAGTCATTAAATTTGGATAGCAGAGTGAACCAAACAAGATAAAGGTCGTCACATCCCCCACATGTAAACACAAATTAAATACACTAGTCGATCAGCCCAAGAGATAGCATAAACCCCTTCGGTGATCAAGAACACCGAAAATAGACCACTCAGTAAGAGGAAAAACCAAGCCGAGCTCCACTAAATAGACATCACCGAGCAACAACACAAAACACCACTCAGATACCACTTGATGTAGTCAATATTGGAGGATCCAAGAAAGGACTGTCCAAACTTACAACTAACAACAAGACAATAGTGAAAACTCAACAACACAGAGATATAACAACTTATATTAATTCATATTCATTTTCAGATTCAATTACATGCAACATGGCGGGCTATAAGGCCTTCCCAGTTAGGGCCAAAACAATAATAGCATCAAAAAATATTGTAGGATCCAACATTCCAGTCTAATCTATACCTAAGTGGAAGAAACCAGATCTAAACTTGCGCTCGTAAGCCTCCAATCAATCTGCTATTTCTGTCTACCCACTTACAACTACCTACATCAACTTACAATCTTCAGCTTATAGCTTACTATCCATGATATTCTATCTAATCCCCCTCCTCTATCCTCCTAAACATCAACCTCGACTCTCTTTTATACATACTTGCCACAAGTCAACATTACAAATCAAATAACATAAAAAAAACCCAAGTTGGCATCAAGAGACACACAAGCAATGTGTTATCCATCACTCAACCTCCAATGGTCATTAAATATGCATAGGAGAGTGAACCAAAGAAGATATAGGTCATCACATCCTCCAAATGTAACCACATATTAAATGTACTAGTCGGGCACCCAAGAGATAGCATAAACCCCGTCGGTGATCAAGAACACCAAAAATAGACCACTCGGTGAGAGGCACAACCAAGTCGAGCTCCACTGAATAAACATCATCGAGAAACAACACAAAACACCACTCGGTAACTGAGACCAAGTAAATAGTCACCAAGACCAAACCACAAGTAACCAAGTCAATAGGTAACCGAGCACTCCAACAAAGAACTCCAAGGCAGTTATCGACCAGATTATTGAGCTCCCAAGCAACAAATCAAAATCAAACCAAACCATGTTTTTGGTGAGACAGGTTTGCCAACACCCTAGGATGCTCCTACATCAAATTCAACAACATTATCTAATAGAAATGACCCACCCTCATTTTAGCATAGTTTATTCACAAATGTTTTAGCTTATGAAACTAGCATAGATTTCCAATTGAATTGGAGGGCTAAGATGCATCCTTGAAGGATGGTTGAGATTGTGAGTTGAGTGATCCTTGCACTTTTCTTTGATTGGTTAGATTTAATTCCTTTGTCTTTTTGTGATTTGAGTGGATGATAGGACATTTAATTAAATCACTTTAATTAACATCACTAGCCATGGTATTTTAGATTTTGATTTAATTAAATAGCTAGAAGTGTTAATTAATGATTTTTCTTTGATTATTGATCTTTGATGCTTGATTATTTGATTAGAATTTAGGGAAATTGATTTGGATAAACCGTTTTTAGTTGATTACTGTAGACGTCTAAAATTGTCCTTATATTAATATAATTAATATTCCCATAGCATTATAATTAATTATAATTAATTAATTAAATTTTTTATATTCTTCTATTTATTTAATTAAATATAATTCACTTTCCTTATTATTTAAATTTCATTTATATACATTACCCCTCATCAATCCCTTTTAAATAAATTTTAATTTATTTATTCCTTCACATGACTTAAATTCTACTAAACTATAATTAATCTAAATTTTAAATTTGAATTAAGCTAATTTGAACCTAGATCCTACCCTACCTCACATCACTCTCACCAAATAAACCGACTCACTAATTAACTAAGGTTAATTAGACTAATTTCTTGATTCCTACACCAATTAGTCCTAATTATTTGCTCACACATGTGTGATCAAATTTCCAAAAATCCACTTTTCTAAATAATCCTTATTTGGTACCAACAAGGTTTCTTACACCTATGATGACACCCTCTTACACTTTCTAAAAGTGTCTCATTGGTCCAAAAATCCTAAACCTCTTACAAGATCCTTCACATGTGTACTTTAAGTACACTTTGACCCATCACATCCAAAGTTACTCACACATGTGTGAGAAAAGTGGGCCTCTTGCATGGCTTATGTGTCCCTCATGTAGCACCTATGTGGATTCCACATGAGCTACACCTCATCCAAGCCCTCTCTCTCCTCCAAAAAATCTATAAATAGAGGCCATTGTCAAGAGCAAATCATCTCCCTTTTATGCATTGTTATCATGCTAGTTTAGCTCTAGATTTCTTTAAGCAATTTAGCATTTTCATAGCAATCTTAGTTCATTTCATGTTTATTTCATTATTGAAACTAGATATCACATCTTAGTTCTATAATGGAATGAATCTTAGTTAGTCTTTTCATATCAATCTAGATTAGTTTTGCATTTTCATCAATCGTGAATGGCTTGAGACAAGTTCTTCATAATTGTTCTTGAGCTCTTCATCCATCATTAGCTTGCATTATAGTTTCATCTATCCAAATCATAGTGCAATTAAGTTATTTGTGTTGGGAGAGCACACCCACAATAATCTCTAAGAAAAAATCAACAAGGCATTGGGTGCCCTTGTTTGGCTCATCGGAGGTTGTGGTGTTAGTTCTTGTCTTATTTATTTCATTTCCTTGAACATGTTAACTCTTTGAATATTGCTTTAAATGACTAACCTCTAACATTTGCATGTTCTAGTGATTGTCTTTCACAGGTTACTTTTCATCACATTCAATTTGGCATGCCTGGTGGGACCCACATCCCTATTTTTCTAATGTTTGTCTTGTGTTTTTCAGAATTTTGGAAACTTTTTACGCAGACCCGTCTGTGCTCTGATTCTGCCATGCACCTTTCTAGAATGCCATTTGCACAGATTGCTATTTGTGCATATGAACCACCGTCTCCGCCTATTATAAAACTGACTTGCAAAAATATGGTTTAAACTATTTTTAATCAAGTTTTAAGTGTTTTAACTCTTGGGTTTTTGACAGGAACATACTTTTTAGGAGTTAAATGCTGCTAAAATTTGATAAAAATCTTATTTTTATGTTAAGTTGTTTTTGTAGCAGAAACTGACTGTGTTTTTTATTCAATCGTCTGTGCAGGTGAGCGACTGTATCCACTGATCATTGTCTGCCTAGATCACAGTCTGCATAGATCGTCATCTGTCTGGATCATCGTCTGCGTGATTTCCCTGTGGTTTTTCATCTTTTGCAACATTTCATATTTTAAGGATTAGAAAACTACTAATGGTTTCATGCAGATTTCCTTGAAGTTTTAATGAATTTTTGGGAATGAAGTTGTATGCTTCATCATTTGTCTTTGAATGTATGTTTCTTAAGGAAAAATGAACCTCATCCAATCTTGAATGCTTAAGGGAATAAAATTCATCACTCTTGAATGACTTAAGGCAAATAAACATGCCTTTACAAACTTCCCTCTTTATTGTGTGGGAAATGAATTGAACTTGTATGTTTAATCACACTATTGTGTATTTTGCTTAGATAGAAAACACATAGTTGCTCTAATTAGGTTCAATTTGGAATGAACTCTTTTTGGTGTATTTGAAGAAGTGTTTTTCAACACTTCTTTCAAGCTATTTATCATTAGAATAGATCCCTTTAAACTACGTGACGCTATGATTAAACTATAGCCGTATCCTCTCCCATCCCCTTCGTGGAACTTGGGTGAAGAGAAAGCTTAGCTTAATCAAGCTTCTAGAGAGGCCTGTCTAGAGTGTGCGCTTCCCCTTTATAGGATGACCTCAAACTGGTAATCCCTTCGGCCGGTATAGAAATAAAGTGTGACCCAAAGGTCCGCTTTATCCCTTCAAGCTCAGGCGGGTCATGTTCAATGGTAGTCCACACTGAGTGAATATCCTCAGCATATTGGCATGGTTGAACTAGAGACTTAAGTGTCTCATGCCATACAAACCGATTGTGGGGATGCCAAAAAATCTTATTAGCAACTGTACCTTATTAGCCTACTCGATTCACCTTTGAACAATGATTTATTATAGTGCAAAGGGAGGGAAGATTCTCCCCCCAAGATTCCCATCATACGTGTCCCAGGGTATTGTGTTGCAAAAGAGATCTTTGTAGCACGTCAACAATACCTGGCAACAGGCAAAAACATGGGCACCTTTCTGGGGGTGAAATTGTTGTATGAGCTGAAGGACTACCAAGCAATGGGCCTATAATATTTCATGCAAAGCCAATTTCCTAAGGTAGCTACTGTTTGAACTGTCTTCGTTGTGATAAACCAAGTAAAAACATAAGTGGCTTGAAAGAGTCACTTGAACATACACAAACAAAATTTTTCAATTTGAATCAAAGTTCCCCAACGTCACATTTTCTTGTATCCCTCAAGGTTTCTTTGTCCCTTGTTGGATTTTTTTGAGACATATGTCTATTATTTTTCTGGTTTGAGTGTGTTGAAATTGGTTCTTGCCACCAAACAAATTTGTCCAAAATCAAACTGAAGATCAAAATCTACCCAGAATTTCAACACACTATCTTAGCAATAGTCAACCATCTCCACCCTGGAGTCATTGTCTGTGTAGATCACCGTCTGCACATATCGCCGGCTACGTCTGAGACTACTGTCTCCGCTTGAAAACAATGATCTTCCAAAACTGCTGAAACATTTGAAACTTGGTCTTCTATAAGACCCTGAAATAATTTGTCCTAGATTATTTAGTCATTCAGTCAAAACCAGATTTTTCATATGACATGACTAGTTCTAAGAAACATAAGAAGGTTAAGCTTCCAAAAACTCCGGTCTATCGAGAACAGAAAGAAACTACTCAAAAATATAAGGAATATCAACACATTGCTACATCTATCAAACAATAGACCGAGTATCGTGAGAAAGTTGATAAAATTATTGACAACAACAAGATCTGCAATTTTATGGCCAAATATCCTATCAACCGTGCTTTCATGGCCATTGAGAAATACGATTAGATAACCTCTTTCTTCTAGGATCAATTCTTCAAATTCTTCCATCATCATTCTTCCTTCTCTTAGAGCATTAGATCAAATCATCAAATCAAACCAATCCTTTTAGGTTGAAAGACCTTAATCAAAGTATTACAAACCTTCATCCTCAAACAAACACAACATTACTTGTAGACCATCAGTCCATCTCAAGTAATTTTAATCCCTTAGTGATGTCCCATTTGGCTTGAGATCACAAGTCCATCTTCAAGTAGAACAGGTACCACTTCAAATCCTTTTGTGTTTGTATCATTATAAGGTTTTTTCATGCTTAGGTTTTGTTCCAAAAACCTTTAAATCAATCCTTAATCAATCAATCAATCAATTCTTAATCAAACATCAATCAATAAAATCCAATCAAATCCAATCAAATCTAGAATCAAGATCTTTGCTCTATTCCATCTTACACCTTCTTGTCTTCCATTCTTCTAAGTCCACCATTGTATGGTAGTCACGCGATCCCAAACTAGAAACATGAGGCATGTGACACTTAACACCGCTACCTTTGAGGAGAATCCTTTTGCCAATCAATACTTTCAAGGAACTAAAGTACAAGCTAAGGAAGTTCCCAAGGAAACTAAGCTAGTGGAGCAAGAAGAAAGACGTACCCAAGTCATTGACTTCCTTAGTGATCGATACAATTTAGAAATGGTTGAGAAAGCCATTATGAAAAACAATGATGAAATATTCTTGAATATTGTTTTAAATGGCGTCACAGTACCCACTGACTTTGATGAAACAAACCTTACCTGAAACATCACCAAAGTCGTCGTTGCCACTACTAACACCATCACTTCTATCTCAAATGCTACATCATTACGTGACACCGGTAAAGGTCCTATTAGCGAACCTTCCACATCATTACCTACATCAACACCCGTGTCAACAACTACACCAATACCCCAATTGACACCAGAACAAATTCAACAAATCCTAAGCGCTTCTCCAAACAATACTGCACATAACAACACTCAAATGATGACAACTCAAGGAGCAAGGGCTAATGTCAACAACATAGGGAAAATTTCCATGCCCTTGCCTAAATCATCTCTATTTCAAACAATAGGGATGAATACATCTGCAACCAATACATCTTGAGCCTATCAATATATACCTCCTCCTACTATTGGTATGATCTACACGGGGTTTTCAGCCACATAGTTTGGAGGAGGAGGAGATTATGTTCCACCATTTATTCCACAAAATGCTCCAGACTTTGCCCAACAATTTAATGAAATCAAGAATATTGTGCATGGTTTACAAAATGGGGGCAAGAAGGAGTTTTCTTTTGAGGAGATTTGTCCCTATCCATTTGAAAAGTCTATCGCAATGCAACCATTCCCAGCAAACTTTGATATGCCTAAATTTGAGAAATACAAAGGTGAAACATGCCCTCTACAACATCTCAAAGAGTTTTACATTGCATGTCAAGAAGTTTCACATAATGAGAATTACCTAAAAAGACTCTTCACTAGAATTCATGGAGGCACAGATCTGGAATGGTTCATGGCCCTTCCTTATGGGTCAATCTCTACTTTCTCTAATCTTGCAGAGAAATTTGTTGGACAATATTTGTATAAAATTGAGCATCAAGAAACACTCAACGATTTGTGCAATACTAAACAAAATAATAGAGAAACCTTCGCTAGTTTCTTACAACGATGGAGACATATTGCAAATCACATGCCATGGAAAATACCTGATAGTCACTTAATTGACATCTTCACAAAGAATTTGATCTTTGAGATTTCTTTCCAAATGAAAATGGCTTCACCTGACACCTTTGAATCCCTTGTTAAGAAGGGAAAAGACATTGAAGATGGCCTTTTGCAAAGAGGTAGCATCAAACATTATACTCCTTCCAACAATGATAAACCAAAATTTTAGAGTAAAAACAAAGGAGTTGTCAATGATGGAGTGACTGATGCCAAACATGTTCAAACTATTCAGGCATCCAAGAATAATAATCAAAACAATCGCAACACCAATCAGAATCAAAATCAGAATCGCAATAACAATCAAAACTAGAATTAGAATCAGAACAATTAAAATCAGAACAATCAAAATCAAAACAATAATCAGAACAACAATCAACAACTGCGCGATCAATAATTCTTGTTTCCTCGCAAAAATTACAACAACAACAAAAACAACAATAATAACGACAATTGGCAACGGTGACAATTCACAGCATTGGCAAAACCCCTAGACGTAATCTTCAAACAACATGTGGATCAAGGGATGATAATATATCCAAATACTCAGCCTTTCGATGAAAATAAACCCAAGCCTGTGTGGTATAGAGATAATGAATATTGTGATTATCATGGCATCAAGGGACATGATACCAAGAAATGCATGAAGCTTAGACACTTTGTGCAAGATCTCATTGAGGATGGAAAAATTGAAGCTGAAGGTCAGAATGCATCCTCATCAAATGTGAAACTTAAAGTCTACAATCAGCCCTTCCCACCACATAATCAGAACAATACGTCAAACACAATCCCATATGACTATTATACCAATACCATCACAGGCCATGATCGAACATGTGGGAGTCTAAATGAAAATGATATCTTTGGGTTTGATGCTCTTTGTGGCTGCATTGAAGAATTTGACAAACATGTCAACACCATAATCCTCAAAGCTTCTAATTGTAATGCAACCACACACAGACCCAGATTCACTATCCAAGCTGCTGATAAACCTTCTACATCTGCAAATCCACTAGGTGCACTGTCTACCACTGCTCGACCTTCCTCATTCTATGACCTATTGGCTCAGTTAGGGAAGATGCCTACATGTATATCCATTCTAGAGCTCTTGACAACCTCACCAATTCATACAGAAATCCTTGATAAAGCTGTAAATGAATCCCGTGTCCCTGAGAACATCAATGCCACACAATTCCAAGCTATGATCGGAAACCTAGCCGCACAAGAGCATCTTGTCTTTACTGATAAGGAATTTCTTGGTCCTGACCTGCATCATAATAAGTCCCTCCATATAGAATGCAAAATCCAATCCACAAAAATAAAATGAGTCCTTATAGATGGTGGATCTGGCTTGAATTTGTGCACATTAAAGATGATTCATAACATCGATCTTCCTTAGGACCTCCTTGATGTAGACAAGAGAATAAAAATAAATGCCTATGATGATGGAGAACAAGAAAGCAAGGGTTTGATCACATTACCCTTACAAGTGGGTCCGGTCCTGATTGAAACTATTTGCCACGTGCTGGATCTAGATCTACCTTATACTATCTTGCTGGGATGACCCTAGATACACGCTATCAAAGGTGTACCCTCTATTTATCATCAATGTCTAAAGTTACCACACCATGGTAGAGAAATCACAATTCCTGGAGATCCTGAGCCCTTTCAATATTGCAAGAGACTGGAAGGAAAACAATCTAACTATTGTTCATTGAATGAGTTTGGCCGATATTCTAATCAAGAAACTCCTATTTCAAACACTCCCTTAGTTCCAAAAAAGACATCAGAAACACCAGCTGAGCAATCCAAAGGAAAAGAAAAGGTTACTAAAGACAAGGCTTTTGCATCTGAAACAAAAGCTACCTTTACAGATCAAGGCATGGGAGAGTATAAATTTGACAGTTCTCTATGTATTGGGAAAATCCTTTTGTCTCCAAAGTCTTATGGAAGACCATCACCATTACCCCCCTCTAAAGACAAAGAGCTCATGCATTTCAAAACCACCAATTTTGAACATTGGGGGTCTTTATCAGATGAACACATGGAATACAATGTCCTTGATTGGCTCTACAATGATGAGGAAGAAAGACCTGTAACTTTCCCCAAAGGAAAGTATCCCAAGGTTACTCCCATTGTTGAAAGCATGGGATATCATGGTACTGGTATTGGAGCTAATGAAATGGGTAAGAAGAAGATCATAATAGCTAATGGATATCCTAAAGGACATGGATTGGGTTCCGTAGAGACCAAGACTAACTTCACTAAGGATTATTGTTTAGCTGCTTTAGATTTAGACACTGAAGAAGAGTTCTTCAAAATTCCTTTTCACTATGTTGAAGATGACCTAGACGACCATAACCACGTCTTCACTATCACCCAAGATGACCTTTCATCCCCTCATCTTCCCCTCAAAACCTGAAACTAATTGACTAGGATCAGCAAGATTCAACACTAGCTTTGGACATTTGCGATTCAGATGAGGTAGTTTTAGCCCTCTTTGGACTTACAAATCTCTGAGAATACGAACATCAGATCCACTAAATTGAGCAAGCCTACTTCGGTAGCCAAGTCAATTCTCTTAGTCACAAAAATGATAATAAAAATAAAAATAAAAAAAATAAAAATACATCCTCTAGTGAAAACCTCTCGCAGGCACCTTTGGATGAAGAAAAGGATAAAATAAAGGACGTGTCCTCTAGTGAAAACCTTTCTAAGGCACTAGAGGAGGGAGAAGCTGACCTGATGTTCATATCATTAGAACCAGAAGTGTCCTCTATGATCATTGAAGACAATATCCCAATCAATCTAGGCATAGAAGAAGATCCACACATCACTTAAATTGCAGTTTCTCTCAGTGATAAAGAAAAGAAAGACATGACGACATTCCTCCATAAATAGAAAATCAAGTTTTCATGGACTCACAAGGATATGCCTGGGCTTGATACAGATCTGGTCATGCACCATCTTGTTGTGGATCCCAAGGTAAAGCCTGTTAAACAAAAACTCTGCAAGATGCATCCACAAGTCACACTGGTAGTCAAAGTAGAGCTTCAGAAGATGTTGGATGTTGAAGTAATTAGACCAATAGACTATCCTGAATGGGTCTCTAATATTTTACCAGTGGGCAAACCTACTGGGGGCATTCACATTTGCACTAATTTTAGAGACCTAAATCTTGCATGTCCTAAGGATGATTTTCCACTCTCGAATATTGATATTATAGTGGATTTGACTGCTAGATACGAGATGTTGTCCCTAATGGATGACTTCTCCAGTTACAATCAGATCAGGATAGCACCAGAAGATCAGCAAAAAACTACATTTACAACACCTTGGGGTACCTTCTATTATTAGGTGATGCCCTTTGGACTTAATAATGTAGGAGCCACCTATCAGTGAGCAATGACCACCATCTTTCATGATCTTTTACATGTCATCATGGAAGACTATGTAGATTTTCTTTTGGGAAAATCCAAGACATGAGAATCACACATTCCCATCCTCACTACCATTTTTGAGTGATTGGAGAAGTATAAGCTATGGCTAAATCCCAAGAAGTGTGTCTTTGGAGTACAATCTAGTAAGTTATTGGGATACATTGTGTCACAGCGCGGAATAGAAGTGGATCCAAAGAAAGTGAAAGCAATCCTTGAGATGCCACCACCCAAAACATTGAAACAATTACACAGTTTACAAGGAAAAATGCAATCAATCAAAAGATTCATGTCACAACTGGTAGATAAAGTGCATCCATTTTCTCATCTCCTGCGCAAGAATATCAAATTTTAGTGGGATTGCTTATGTCAAAATGCATTTGAGAAACTAAAAGGATATCTGGATAATCCACCTGTATTCGTACCACCTGTTGCTAGCCATCCTCTTATTTTGTATATATCTGCTACATAGGTCATGTTACGAGCCCTCCTGGCACAATTAGATGATACCAGAAAAGAGAGAGCAATTTACTATCTCAGCAGGACTCTTATTGGTTATGAGTTGAATTATTCTCTAATTGAGAAAGCATTTTTGGGTGTTGTTTTTTGTACACTGAAACTATGACATTATATGCTCAATCATAAGATTCATCTTGTTGCCAAAATTAGTCCACTCAAATATCTCTTGGCACGTGCTGCTCTTACTAGTTGTACAACAAAATGGGTTATGATCCTTAGTGAATTTGACATTGTTTATCTGGATCGCAAAGCTATCAAAGGACAAGTAATTGTAGAACAGTTAGTTGAAGCACCTGTTGACAGTAAACATCCTTTCATCATAGATTTTCCAGATGAACCAGTCCTTAATCTTGCCCCGAATACACCATGGAAGCTTTATTCTGATGGATCCTTCACTCAGAAAGGATTGGGGGCAGGAATCTTGTTTGTTACACCAAAAGGGGATCTCATCCCTAAATATTATAAATTACAGTTTCCTTGTACCAACAACATTGTAGAATATGAAGCCCTTGTACTTGGATTTTGGTAGGCCATACAATGGAAGATTCTCAATTTATTGGTGCTTGGTGATTCACAATTGGTTATCAAACAAGTTATGGATGAATATCAAACAAAGGATGAAAAGTTGCTTCCCTATCACTGTATAGTTGAAGATCTCAAAATGCATTTCACTGATTTGATCTTCCAACAGATCCCCCACACAAAAAACAAAGTAGCAGATTCCATGGCTACTATTGGGTCTTTGATCACCATGCCAGAACACAGCACACGATGTGAGTTTCTTGTTGAGAATCTTATGGTCTCTGCCTGTGACAAATTGAATTCTGAAATGGTGTGTGAAATTGCCGATCCTAACTCCCCATGGTACCAAGAAGTATATTCCTACCTTTGTGATGGACATACCCCACTTACCTTAACCCCCAACCAACGTAAAACCTTCATTCGTCGCACTTCCTGATGCACAATCCTTAGTGATACTCTTTTCCAAAAGAATTTTGATGGAACTCTTTTAAGATGTCTGAATTCTGATGAAGAGCAAACATCCTTGGAGGAGGTACATCAAGAAATCTATGGGGCTCACTCTAGTGGACTTACTTTGGTGAAGAAGTTGTTACGCACTGGATATTATTGGCCTACTATGGAACAAGATGCCTACAACTATGTGAAGAAGTGTGCGCCTTGTCAGCAACACGATGATTTGATACACGCCCCCTCCCAATCCCTTCATCCCACCATCACCCCTTGACCTTTTTCACGCTGGGGTCTTGACCTCGTTGGCCAGATTTTCCCTAATTCTTCCAATGGCCATAAATACATCCTTGCTACCATTGAGTACTTTACCAAGTGGGTCGAAGCTGTTCCTCTCACCTACACCACTGGAAAATAGATTTTGAGGTTCATTTTGAACTATCTTATCTGTCGCTATGGCATTCCTCAGGACATTGTTACTAATAATGGAGGACCTTTCAAGAACAAGGATGTCACAGAGATATGTAGGAAATTTAGCATTACCCACCATACCTCTTCCAAGTACTTTCTGTAAGGCAATGGTCAAGTAGAGGCTACGAATAAAACCATCCCCAGAATCCTCAAGAAAATAGTCGATGAAGTTGGCCGCAATTGACACCTTCGCCTCAATCCTGCCCTTTGGGCCTACTGCACCTCCATTCAAACCCCCACTAGAGCCACCCCCTTTGCCCTTGTTTACGACACTGAGGCTATTCTACCCATTGAAATTGAGCTCCCTTCCCTCAGAATTTCTCTCAAGAATCTGTTGTCCGAAGAAGAATATAGAGTTGCCCGCTTGCAAGAGCTAGAAATCCTTGATGATTGATGCCTCAGTGCCCTAAACCACCTTCGCGTGTATCAAAATCACCTTCACCTTTAGTTCAAAAAAAGGATCAAGCCTCATTAGTTTGAGGTTGGTAATCTTGTCCTGCAGCATAATATGAAGAACCTCCAGAACCATGAAAAGAAAGGAAAGTTTGCACCTAATTGGTTGGGGCCCTTCATCATCACAACAAAATATGGCTTCGGCGCTTATCAAATTGTGTCACCAGAGGGAGACCCTATCCCTGATTCTGTAAATATTGTACATATCAAGGGCTTCTATGCTTGATCTGTCAGTAGTCTGTTGTACAACCAAAATTCTCAAAAATCCAAAAAAAATCAGAAAAGCAAAAAATCCAAAAACATTCAAAAAGCAAGCAAAAAGCAAAAAAAATCAAAAAAGAAAAAAAGCATAACACACAAAAGCTTGAAAAAAGTATTAAAAAAAAGAAAAAGAGAAAGAGAAATATATCCGTCCATCTGTGAAAACCACTTTGGTGGCCCAATGGATAAGTACCATGGTGAAAACCTATTTCAGGTGCCATGTGTAGTCAGATCCACCATTTGTCCATGCAACCTACATTGCCTTTGATAATAAAAGTCACTACCCATATCTGTGTAGGTAGTTCCTTGACCATTTTACACCTCTGCAATAAAATCACATTCCTGCACGACTGAGCTTACCATATCAATACTGAGCTTTGTTCTAGACACAGTGACCACAAACATTTCCAACAAATTAGTAGATAGATTAATTTTCGTAATGATCGTTCTATTCAGAAGCAATTGCCAGTGAATTCCCATTTCTTTCAAATCAATCTATAGCCCATCAGGATGCATCGTTCTGATGTCGGCTATTCTATCAATCCTCACATCAAAATTGGTCATGGAAAGAAGTTTTGGATTGAATAACCACTTGGTCAGGATGCCTTTTTTTTTATTTTATCTTGTGTTTCACTATGTCCTTATTGTGACAACCTCGATCTTTTATATCTTGGTTCATTATGCTAAGTATATAGTGGAATACGTGTCATTTGTGGTATGATATGCTTGTCATAGATTGTTAGTGCATTTATGTTTTGATATTTAGTTATGACTATGTATGCCTCACTGGGGGAAGGATTCATGCAATCCAAATCCCTAAAAAGATCTGTATGTTTTGTGTCTCCTCATGAGTAACATTTCATAGATCTCATCATACCTGATATCTTGCATTCTTGTTCCATGCAAAGGAACCATGTCACTTATGTTTTCTAGCATATGGTGCATAACTCCTTTTGCAATATCAAACTAGGGTGTGCTCTCCAACATTAACACAGTATCAATCCCACTATTATCATGTAGTTAGAATTGCATTTTAGCTAGGTCATATTGTACTTTGATTTTTCTCTTGGAAAGGTTTCTATTTATTCCCCCTATCCAGTCACCTAAGTGATTTTATTAGACCTATTTGATACACACAAAAATAGTGTCCCCATATGTCTCATATTGCATTCATTAATCATTATTCATTAAGGTTACATTTAGTTCCATTACATTACGTCCATTCATTAATCATTACTTCATTATCAGTTGCATTGTTACTTCATTTCATTAGTCATTAGTCATTATAGATATATATATATAGTTCAATCCATTCATCATTCATTTCATTTATTACTTTGTTGCATTGTTAAGTCATTCACACCATTTTAGGATTCATTCATTTTAGGATTCTTTACACATTTCACAAATCACATATGCATTTACATTTATTAACCATCACATTACATCAATACATGTAAAATACATCCATCTATAAGCCATTACACATCACATCTACCATATATATGCATCCCATCCTTGCATCACAAATAAGTCAGTATAATCATGTACATTCATCTCATCCTACATGTCAGTCATAAGCATCATATAACACATATCATATAAACTCATAATGCATCCATACATCCTGCATAAACATGACATCATATAGCATCATAAATCAAGTCCATAAATCAAGTCCAATAGTCCACACAAGTCCATGTATATATCTCAAAATGTCGGTCGTACATAATGTGTCGCATAAATCATACAAAAATGTGTATAAAAAATGGTCTGAGATGAATCATGGTGGTGGTTGTGATGGTCCTACACCACTACCTGGATGCGGTGGTAACCCCACTGATCCCTGCAAGCCTCACCCTGTGCTCTTAGTCTGCACTCTCTCTGAGTATGGAGGCTGACGTAACCCCTCTAGAACTACGCTGTGATAGAGACCCATATAATATGCAGACTCTCAGCCTCTCCGACCAACCTCTCTCTGCGCTACAAAAGCATTTGCCATCACCTGTCCTAAACCTGTAGCCTTTCCTACCTAACGAGCTATCTCTCAATTTGCTCTATAATCCCTCTGCTGTTAAAGCTTCTATCTGTGTTGACATAGCTGCCAGCTCCTCCATATATCCATGCTCCTCTTCCATAGAAAACTCCCCGCTATCCACCTGAGCCTGTAATAAATCCAGTGCTCTTTGTGCACTACCCCCTCGAGCGGTCTCCATTTCTAACTCCCCCTGTACCCTAGCTAGCTTTGTCTGTAAACTACTCGATGTGGCATAAGAAATCACCAGTAACCCCTGCAGCCTCTGGATCTCTGCCTGTGCACTCACCTCAGTCACCTAAGATGTCACTAGCAAGCCCTGTACCCTGCCTAACTCAGTCCAAAGACTATCCCGCTCTACTACCATGGTGTCATGAATGTCTTGGGCTATATACCCAGCTGGTGGTACCTATCCCTATGGCCCTTGTCCCTGATCGGGTGGCCCTTGCGGCCCCTATCACTATCTCTGATCCTGTCCCTATGCACCTGGGACTATAGGAGGTTTCCTCCTCGCTGGTATCTCTACCTACCCTCTCCACCTCTGAGCTGCAACCCTGGGCCAGACTCTCCTCCCCCGACCCCTCCTCCATCCTCATCATCGTCATCATCATCATCCTGACCCCCTCCATCTCCTCCCTCTCCACGCTGCTCATTTGCCTGTACTATCCCTGGCACTATAAACCTGATTGGTCTATGTGCTACCCAGCACTAAGCATATGTTGGTACCACTCCTACATCATGTAAAGAATCTTGAGCCCTTATCCATGGAACCTCTATCATCCCCATCCAAGATGCTCATGCTATGCACAGATCAACTCCCACTAGATGCTCCCCACCTCTTGTGTCTCCAGTGGATGTAGGAACCCATATGGAACAACCTCCTATAACTATCCCATATGTCTGCGTACTCTAGAAGGCATATATCTGGAGATCATGTACGCTATCTGCCTAATGAGCCAATAGTCAGTCTGAACAAATCTCATGTAATATGAGTCATAGAACTCATCCTCCGCATACCCATCCTGCCGTGGGATTTGATGTCCTCAGGCCTCGCACCCTACATAAGGTAAACACTGAATCTCCCCCATCTCATCAATCCTCCTCCACCAATCTCCTACTGAGTCTGTGGCCTCATATATGATAGGGGCTAGTACTTGCATGTGAACGACTCGTAAGCCACTCGGGTCTCTCGCTGCCTGATCGATCATATGACTGCAATGTTATCCCACACCCATACAAGAAGCAACATACATCCTAGCCCTAGTGCCCTACCCTTACGGTAGGTGCACATGTGTAAATCATAATATAATTGCCCGAGGATGGTATATCCTTAGTGGTACTAATCTCTGTCCTCCACCATACTGCTCAGAACCTGAGCCCAGCCTATCAGAAATCACTTACCTGCATAATCAGGCATCAATCATCCTCTAATAAATCTGACCAGGTTCAGTGCCACCCGTCGCAACCGTGGCTGCATCACCATCGCTCCTACCCAGGACATCCACTGTCGTGTAGTCGATAGATTTGCATATCTCCAGCCGAATGCCATCTCCATGTAGGGCTCTGAACCTTTAAAGTAGTACTCAGGTATCAGCCCCTGAATCAACACTCTATAGACTCTCCACACATCATGGAGGGTGATAGTAGCTTCCCCTGTTGAGAAGTGAAAGCTCAAAGTGGTGTTGTGCCACCTCTCGATCAAAGCAGACATAAGTGTATTATGTGCTCTCAGATGTGGCCACTAATGTACATGCTCCAACCCACATAGAGTCATGATCCCCCACTCTGCAGTAGTCAGCTCGTGCTCCAGCACCATAGTCGAAGTGGTTATCATGCATCCAACCAAGCTCATGTCAGATATCAGATAGCATTCTAGGGCATCAAAAAATGCCCCTAGCTTGTGCTGGGGCATCAAAAAATGCTCCCGCCCCCTTTATTCCCTCTTATTTTTCTTTTCTTCTTTAGTTTCTAGGTCAATCAGCGTAGACGATGGTTGACCCTCGCAGACAGAAAAAATTTGCAGTCGCTGATCTGTAGAGACGTCAGTTTAGGCCGCCGCCTCTTTGCCGCACAGATGGCAGAGTTCCAACTCCCCCGTCTCTGTTGCGCATTTTCCTCTCTCCCCCTGCCGTCGCAGATAGAGATCAACAGATCTCCATCTGTGGAGACACTGATTGTAGGTCAATCATCTGCGAGGACAATGATCTGTTGATCACTGTCTACGTAGCCGATGGTCAGGCGACCTTCGTCTGCATTGTGCACCATTTTGGGACTCATTTATGACACCCTAAATACTTGAAAAAAAGAATTAAATGCATAAAGTATGAAGAGGTCCTCGACTACTCACCGGTGGTCCAATGTCTGTAGGTCACTGGTGGATCTGGATGTGCCCCCCAAGCTGTGCTCGCTCTCGCTCTGCTGCCATCGCTCTCCTCTTCTTCTCTCTTTTTTCTCTTTGTGAGTGAAAGTGACTTCTCTATGGGCCCCGGTGGACTATTTATAGCCCCTTGGGACCCGTTTCTTCTGTCCTTCTCCCCGTTCCCCATTCTGGTCCCCATTTTGCTTCTATTTTTCTTGGACACACCATGCAATTGGTCTTCTTTCCCCCTTTTCGTGCCTTTTTCGAGAAAATTTTATTTTTTATTTTTATTTTTTCCAATTATTTTCTCAAGGGGGCACACTCCTCCACTCTCGCTACCGTAGGTTTTTCTGACCTTTCTGGGGCATCTTATTTTCTTTTCTTTGATGTGACACCACTTTCGACATCGCATCAAAGAGGGGCAAAATGTAGACGTCTAAAATCATCCTTATTTTAATTTAATTAATATCCCATAGCATTATAATTAATTTTATTTAATTAGTTATATTTGTTATATTCTTCTATTTATTTAATTAAATATAATTCACTTTCCTTAGTATTTAAATTTAATTTAAATATTATTCCCCTTTAATGTATTAAATTTTATTTATATACATTACCCCTCATCAATCCCTTTTAAATAAATTTTTAATTTATTTATTATTTTTTAAGCTAATTTGAACCTAGATCCTATCCTACCTCACATCACTCTAACCAAATAAACCTACTCACTAATTAACTAAGGTTAATTAGACTAATTTCTTGATTCCGACACCAATTAGTCCTAATTATTTGCTCACACATGTGTGAGCAAATTTCTAAAAATCCACTTCTCCAAATAATCCTTATTTGGTGCCAACAAAGTTTCTTACACCTATGATAACACCCTCTTACACTTTCTAAAAGTGTCTCATTGGTCCAAAACTCTTACACCTCTTACAAGATCCTTCACATGTGTACTTTAAGTACACTTTGACCCATCACATCCAAAGTTGCTCACACGTGTGAGAAAAGTGGACATCTTGCATGACTTGTGTGTCCCTAATGTGGAACCTATGTGGATGCCACATGAGCTCCACCTCATCCAAGCTCTCTCTCTCCTCCAAAAAATCTATAAATAGAGGCCATTGTCAAGAGCAAATCATCTCCCTTTTATGCATTGTTATTATGCTAGTTTAGCTCTAGATTTCTTTAATCAATTTAGCATTTTCATAGCAATCTTAGTTAATTTCATGTTTATTTTATTGTTGAATCTAGATATCACATCTTAGGTCTATAATAGAATTAATCTTAGTTAGTCTTTTCATATCAATCTAGATTAGTTTTGCATTTTCATCAATGGTGAATGGCTTGAGACAAGTTCTTCATAATTGTTCTTGAGCTCTTCATCCATCATTAGCTTGCATTATAGTTTCATCCATCCAAATCATAGTGGGATTAAGTTATTTGTGTTGGGAGAGCATACCCACAATAATCTCTAAGAGAAAATCAACAAGGCATTTGGTGCCCTTGTTTGGCTCATCGAAGGTTATGGTGTTAGTTCTTGTCTTATTTATTTTATTTACTTGAACATGTTAACTCTTGAATCTTGCTTTAAATGACTAACCTCTAACGTTTGCATGTTCTAGTGATTGTCTTGGACAGGTTACTTTTCATCACATACAATTACATATACCATCACTAATCCATCCTGATGACATGTAACTGATTAAATGATTGACTATATTAAGTTGAAGATGATGCAAGACATTAAATCAATTAATAGTTTGTATTGTCATTGATGTCAACTTGATATCATCTATATGATCATGCAAAAGACTTCAGAGAATCAATGGAACAAAGGTTATGCTTCCAGCAATGCATAAAAGTCTAGTATTCACTAAGTGACAGACTACACCGGCGGAGTGCACACCATCGGTAAAGACAGACATTAAATTCACAGTGATGCCCGACGAGCAGAAGATAGTATTTCCCGACGAAGTAGAATCACATGATACCCGATGAGGTAAAAAAATAGTGTTGCCTGACGGACAGAGATCCTGAAGCTAACTGAAGTGACACTGACATAACTGGCAGTTGTCACCCGTGATGAATTGCATAATTAACCGACGGAACAGAGAGATCAAAAGATGACAAAATATCTAGTTGACAGAGCTAAAGGATAGACTTAACTACTTGTTTTATTTATTTTATTCGACCACAGTTAAGTGATTTGTATAGTTGGCAAGAAGATAACTACGAGATAAATCAGAGTTAAAGCCATAAATCAATTTGGCTGGATTATTTTTCACGCCAAGAATCAAGAATCAAGAACCTAGAGGTAAGAAAAATCATGTCTATTTAAGAGACAAGCATAATTCATTCTCAAGTGTGTGTTCAATACGCAATCAGATACATAGGGGAGTGAACTGATAGAAGATGCTGAAGAGAAACTGATGAAGGATTAACTTCATGAAGTCCTGATCAATCAAGCTGAGGGAGAGCTAAATAATTCTGCAGACACCGACGAATAGAAAAGCACAGCATCATAGAGAAGAAAGAGTTAAGTACAAAGGATTGAATTGATACATTGATCAGAAAGATATTGTAACTAAATAGATCTGAAAATCTGCAATTCAGTTGCATTAGAAACAGGTCACTTTGTTTCAGTTTAACCATTGAAGCATTAAGTCTCTTAACAGAGCAGGACTTAACAGTCTTTTGTAATTAAGGTATATCCTAACAGATTACCAGAAGGTTGACTCATGATAGTAGCACCAGTCTTACCTAAAACCTATTGACAGTCTAAGAAGGAGGCTGATTCAAGGATGGTAGTAAGATTTTGCATAAAGCCTATTGACAGTCATGAGACTGATTCAAGGATGGTAGCGTAGATGCCAGATACTTAGTGACAACCTATGTATTGAAAATCCTCTAACAAGGTCGCACTTAACATTGTGTTTGTAACCTTTAACAGGGTTGGCTCCTAACAAGGCCCACTTCAGAAGAGTGAAAAGTTGGGGTACCGGTCCTAGTGGTTTTTTCCCTTAACAGGGTTTCCACGTTAAAGTCCTTGTATTATGTGTGTATGATTAATTACTTTAGTGTTTTACATTCTACATATGCATTTATGGATTAATTGGTATATTCTGCATATTTACTAAGTATCGGTAAATACAATTTACTGCTTATCGGTTATCAAAGAGAAACAAGAAAGACAAGGTAAACCAACAGACATTTATTTGTTTCAAATATTTCAAAGGCATGCATCTTGTTGGGACTTAATAAATTGAGAAGTATTGATTGGTGGATTAAAATTTAAAAAGGATAAATCTTTAAGGCCATTGATTCACCCCCCCTCTCAGTTATTACTAACAATTGGTATCAGAGCTTATGTGCTTAGAAGGAAGGTTTCAAGACCTAAGGCAAAGATCACAAGATGAATAGACGAGATGTGCCCAAGTTGAACAAGGACAACTTTGCTTCATAGCAAAGCAGGATAAAGCTTCACTTATCAGGTATTGGAAATGATATTACTCAATACTTAGAAACTGAATATGTGTTTCCTATAGGACCATTGACAGTGGATCAATTGAGAGTAAAGCATGAACATAACTGCATGG
>MU226802.1:2464167-2477475 GCA_018584345.1 Thuja plicata
TAACAAGGTCACACTTAACAGTGTGTTTGTAACCTTTAACAAGGTTGGCTCCTAACAGGGCTCACTTCAGAAGAGTGAAAATTTGGGGTACCGGTCCTAGTGGTTTTTTCCCTTAACAGGGTTTCCATGTTAAAATCCTTGTGTTATGTGTGTATGATTAATTGCTTTAGTGTTTTACATTCTAAATATGCATTTATGGATTGACTGGTATATTCTGCATATTTACTGAGTATCGGTAAATACAGTTTACAGCTTATCAGTTATCAAGGAGAAACATGACAAACAAGGTAAACCGACAGACATTTATTTGTTTCAAATATTTCAAAGGCATGCATGTTGTTGGGACTTAATAAATTGAGAATTATTGATTGGTGGATTAAAGTTTAAAAAGGATAAATCTTTGAGGCCACTGATTCACCCCCCCTCTCAGTTATTAATAACACTTCCATCAAGGCCTAATACTTGTAATGCCAATCTTATGCAACAATTCCACTAGCAAGACAGAAACAAGTAGTTCAAAAGTCTGATGATATTGGTGTTTAAGATGAAATTGAACCTGTAAATCCTCCCAATTGTGGAGAGATGTTGTAGACCTAAAAAAAAGATCTTTAGGGGTACAGATGTCATGCCTATGAAAGCGAAGAACATATAAACCCAGGACTCGAGAAAGTGACATGCCTTGAGCTTGGATTAATGGAGACCACCATAGATTGTGCTAGTTTAAAGATAAGTCATCTCAAAAATCAGTTACATCCCAACGAAGTCATGGTTTTGCAGCTTCCCATGCTAACCAAATGCTTTTTGCCACAAATGAACCTTGGATTTGAACTAGTTCTCACATTAACGAAATGTTTTGAAAATAAATCTATTTCCAAGCTGGGCTATGCAAAGGGATCCTAGAGGAAATGCAATATCGAAGAACTTTCCAAGATTCATTTTGTGAAACACATCGAATCAGCCATTTAATGCATCAGGCTTGCCTTTATTTTTGGGCAGAAATGAGTCCAAGGCCTCTAGAGTTCTTGGGAAGACAACAATAATCCCAATCCACTTTGTGAAAACCATGTTTCTTTATATATAAAGCCCATAAAAACTCACGTAACACCTTCTCAAGCTTATTATAAGAGGATTTTGAGGGTTACCAATAAGAGGATTAATCGACATGTTTGGCTGTAAGAACTTTGGAACAAATTTGAAATTTCTCGGCAAGGGAGAGGGGCTTGGTCAACCAGTAGGCTAATTTGGTCTCACTTTTTTAAAGGATAGAATCCCAAAGTTTTATGAAAAACAAAAAACCTAGCCATGCTGAATCCATTTCCAACCATACTGAAGAATCCATTGAGGAGATGGAAGAAATGAATGATAATAGAAAAGGGTTTTGTGTCATTGAATGGCTGAACCAGAGGCTAAACAAAAAATTTTCGTTGACAAAAAAGTTTTCACCCTTGCCTAGATGGTGGCGTGCAAGCTAGGAAACCTTGTGAAACATGGAAAAAATATCTCAATGTGGGATTTTCTTAAGGAGATTGAGTCTATGGTGAAGGTTGGATTCCTTACAATTATGGTGCATCTAAATAACTATTTCTTTTGAAGGAAAGGGATAAATATTGCATGAAAGGAAAAATATAGAAAGGGAAAATGGGTGATACACCAAATTGAATATTTGATCTATTATTTTCAATGAATGCACTTAACTTCAACCAAAATAAAAAATACAGTATTTCATGTATTTATCAAGCCTTAATTCAAGAATAAAAGTCAAGAATTAATACAATCATGCAAGGAATGCATATATTCACTTAACAAGATTAATTGACTAAGATTAACATAATCACACAAGGCTATAGATGATGAAATACATCCAAATAATAAGGCAAAAGGTTATACAAGCTATTTGGATTGAAAATAGGTAAAAAAAATCTTCTATTGAAAATAAGGCAAGAAGTATTCACAGAAGAGAATTCTACAAAAAGATCAGAAAGAGAGATCCCAGCAAAATATATAAACCTTGCCTTTATAGGGTTCAAGCATAACCCATATTTTACATGATGTTCAAACCCTCAACTAGGTTTGAGTTATTGAAGAGTAAAATATCAGAAGAAATATGATCATAGCCTACAGATCAAAGAACCATAAGTGACAGGAAGAGGTCAAAAATAAATGCCTCTCCAACAAGAAGATACATTGGTAATAATTATGGCCTAAAAATTCATTGATTTGTACCCAGATGATGTGTAGATCTTTCAAGGGATATGGAAAGTAGGAAGAAAGATCAGATTATGAGTTAATGACACCATTTAAATCTTTTAAGTAGGTAGGAGAAGATGAAAATTAAATGCTCTACTTTTGAGAATTAATCGTTAGCCTTTTAAAATATTCAAACTTCTCTTGCACTCCGAGTCAAAGGGTGTTGATTAGGGAGAAACTGCCATTGATGAAAGAAGAACCCAACCTTGCATGAAATAACTTAAATTTGAGCTTGAGTTTTCATGTGTCAACACAGTGGGCATTTTACCCATTTACCTTTTTCCTTCATTCTGAACTCATGCACAGATGCCATATGTCCATCAAGATGCACAATAGATGATCTTCACAAAAAACCCTTTTATCTGTGCCCAAATCTCACCCCTGAGCACCATGTGTCCTTTGAGAAACTTGATCGCTTGTGGGCCCTCCTTTCTACATAAATCTATGCGAGATTATTCTACTGTTAAGTGTGTTTTTTCCACTTGACAACATACTAGACATTTTTCTTAGGCCTCCTTTTCCTTTCACCTAAAACTCTCACCCGAGCACCATGTGGCCCCCTTCGCTTTTGGCTCCATGACAAAGCTTTATCAAAAAGTATGAGGCATAAATTTATCAAAGGGAAATACCAAAACTATTAGGGAAAACAAATTTATTATCTCAGCCAGTATAAATTATACCAATGAGCTTCATTGGCAAGGCACTCACCGACGTCCATCTTGAGCTTCAAATTCTGACACCATCCTCAGGAACAATAAAATTTCTTCACCTCAGATGAAAAATAAGCACCCAATGCTTATAGTATAATTGTTCCAATAATAAGTGTCAGAATCTAACACCACTGTAGGATGTACCCTCGGAACCCGGCGACAGTTCCTGCATTGCTTGATTTCTTCATCCTTTCAAACCTTTCAACAACTCGTCCATGTGATCTAAAAATTGACAGGGACAAAAAATGGTCAAAATTTTTGGTGACTCAAAGGGGGCACAAACCTTCTATGTGTTAAGATTAGTGGCCTAAAAGTTCATTGGGCATAGAGTCAAACTGAAACTCACAACTTCCTTCTATGTATCTGAACTCAAAATTTGCCATTTTTAGGAAATATATGTGCTCGTGCACTTACAAGGAACATGAAATCTAACTAATATTTATCCTCATCCTTATTTCTTGTGAATATCCTTTGCATTCTTGTATATCTCAGTTTTTTTTGTAGTCATAGCTTGGAGCCAGTTCACATCTTTTCCTTAGGACAATTATCTTTAGCTAGGGACACATTCCTAGTCATCAATCCAACCATCTTCTAGAGTGGAGGCAGCCACATTACCTATCAATTATCATCTATTCTACCACTAAACAATAGTGTTCCTCAACACCACCCAATGTACAAAAATGTTCTTCAACACACAAGCTTAAACAAAAAAAATTCTCAACACTAATCAAACAAACACTGATCAGAAAATAGAAGCATTCAAACACAATAAATCAATGGTATTTCTCAACACTATCTATCACAAGCTGAACTTAAACTTATCTTTGTTTATCATGTCTTCTGAGTGACTCAAATATGTCTATATACTAGAAGATAAAGTAAGGGGACATGAATTATCTTTGATTGTTGTCTTTGGTGAAGTTACTTATTATTATTATGCAATCAGAAAAACAATACCCAAGGATATGAATAATAAAGGATCATTGCATGCACCAAAATGTTAGTCCAAGGATATGAATGTACGGATCATTAGAAGGACGTTTGGATGCCAAAATTGTTTGATGAGTGTTAAGAAAATTTGTTGTTTAAGCTCATTCAATTCTTATAATAATGACTTGTGAATCCACATAGCTTTTGATTTTACTTTTCTTTTGGATGCTTTAACATGCATTTCTTCAATGAGGGATTTAGGAACCCACATTGACTTTTATTTTATTCTTTTCTTGGTGGAACTTTGTGGTCTCTTTAGTATCTCCTTTTCTTTGTTTTCACATGTCGATTAGATAGGACATGGTTATTTTCATATTTAAGTGGATTCTTGTACTTTTGATTTTTATGTTGTACATCCAATTTACTTCCAAAAGATTTAGAAATTGTGGATTAATGAGGCTGATATGGAAGGTTTAGATGGATGGGTGGATGTAAATTTCACAAGGATGCATGTCTTTGTTGATCTCATGGTGTGATGGGGAAAATGTATGATAAGCTAGGAGTGATAGACATTATAGATGGAGGGACATACAGGCCCAATATGGATGACATATATAAGGATTCATATTTGGGATATAGGAACCTAGGATGGATTTGGACGATGGTGAAGGTAGATGTTGGTGTTGAAATGGATGGATATAAGGTGTGTAATGGATATCATCATCTTTAAAGTAATTTGGATTACCTAGGCTCTCATCGTTAGGATTCATTTTTATACCAATAGGCTCATGAGTAGATTTTATAAGAGAAACTTTGATAGGAACCACTAAAGCTTGATGAGATTTATTGTCATGCAAGGGATTTAGAGGAATTATGGTCTCTTTAGGTGAATGTGAAGGATTATGACAAGGAGATGATGGGATACTCTGATCTTGATAAGGAAGAAAGCATACTTTTATCTTGATTTTCAATAAGCTCATTGGAAGTAGAAGGAATATCTTGATCTTGCTTAGGAGATGGAGGGATATGTAGATCTTGAGGTGGAGGGATATCTTCTCAAAAGAAATGAAAGGATATGAAAGGATCATCCTGAGACACTAAGGATATGGGATCTTCTTATAATATTTCAAGGGATTGGATAATGTCTTGATCTTGATCATTAATAAGGCTTGTTTCTTCATACTTTGTATTATCATCTTGACATGAAGCCACTTATAATAACAAGGTAGAAGTTTGGATATGCATGGGGGTTGTTTGAAGGGTTGATGGAGGAATATTTTATTCTTTAAAGTATGAATTGTTTTTGGAGGAAGTAGATGTGACATGAGAACCATTTCTAGACATAGGTTTATGATGTCGATTATACTAAAGATCATAGTCTTGTTCTTCATTAGATATATCCTTAGGATTTTCTTCTTTAATCATACCATGATCTATGAGATCTTGGATTTTATGCTTCATCTCCATGTAATTTGAAGTTTTATGCCAGCTATTATTTTGACGATATGCACAAATTTTCTCAAAATTGTAAATCCACTTGAAGTGACTTGAGGCAAAGTGATGAGATCGTGCTCAAGAAGTTCTTCCAATGTTGACTCATAATATTGTCCCGAAGGAATAAATTCTCTATCAAATAGAAATTTAGATTCAATTGAATTTGTAAAAGAGATTAGATTCAATATCATGGGAATCTGATTCATCCAGTTGTGGAATAGCCTTTTGATCAGAGATACATTGATCACGAAGTTGATTTTGATCCAAGATGAGATTGATGGAAGATTATTCTCGATTAGGGATAGGATTGATGTGAAATTGTGAAGATGAAGATAGGTGTGAATCATCATCAGATAGAAAAGGAAATATTTATCTTAGTGAAGACATGTTGGATGATGTATCATTTTCTTCCTTAAAGTCCTGAATTTGAGTTCGCAAAGATTGGATTTGTTTTGATTGAGCTGCAATAAGTTTTATTTCTTCCTCGTTGCTATGATCAGAGTGTCTTGCCAATTTTTTAGCTATCTTAATATTTCCTTGATGTTATTGAATAGGGGATTGGGGAAAAGGTACAATCTCTTTGTGATTATAATCAAATTTTTGACGTGAACTAGTTTGCACCGACATGAAAATTAATGTGACCGAGAGCTAGAAGTAACTAGGTTGATTAGATCAATATCTGGATAGGGAAGTGATGACTTGTCTTAAAGGATTGATAAAAGATAATGTTTGAAGATTGATCAAGTTGATGATGAACTCAGTACAAGGTGTCAAGGTTAAGGCTTGATTATCTAATAGGTGACACCTGTGATCCAGTTGACTATGATTGATTAACGGATTGAGACAGACAACTTGAGAACTCGATTAACTGGGATGAAGAAAAAATAGACCAAAAATCATGATGAAAAGGATACACGATCATTTTGTCATAGTAAGATAAAATAACTAGGTTAGGACCCAAGGATGCATATTAGGAAAGACTGAAGATTCAATTGAATGACTAGATTGAAGATCAAATGATGATATCATAGGTCAAAATCAAATTCTGGAGTTCAAACGACACAGGATCATATGACATAAAACATATTTTGTACGACAATACTCAATAGGTGGTACAAAAATATGGTGAAAACCCTTTCTTGTACGACAAAAGTCTTTAACCGAAATGATAATATGGTGAAAATGAATCTAAAACTCTAACTTGTACAATAATTATTGGCTATTGGTATGACGATTCTCAACTGGTGGTACAATAATATGGTGAAATAGAATTCTAAAACCCTAGGTCACACAATATAATTCACTAACTAATATGATTTTATGGTGAACTAAATAGTTTGCCACTTATTTTTAGGAATTGTTTTACAAGTTCTACTTGTTTTGGGATAAATTCTGGCAATATTTTGGGTATTGAAAACACACATCAAGCACATGAAGGTAAGGTAGAACAAGCACAAATCATTCCTATAGGAATAAATATAGCACAAAAATCCTTTCCCGCACTTGGGAACCACCCAAATAGCTAATCATAATATGACCATCAAAGACCACATAATGGGTCGAACAATGTCCTATTAGCTGACTCCAAATGCTCAATGGAGGCATGATATGGCGAGTGATCTTGGGGAGTTATCCTCCTTACACAAGGGTTATAAATCTTTTGAGGGTGATCCAGGTGGCTTGCTACACTATGGTTTTTAGTTTGGGGTAGCGATCAAAGATATCTTATGTTAATCATACAAGGTAATGTAGTCACATAAGCACGATTGAAGCCTATAGCCCTATGAAACCACACATAAGATAAATCCATCCTCTGAGGCTTTAATATCAAAGATGCATTTGATTATAGTGGGTCATAATGGCTAGCTTTTCCTTGTTCCAACTTGAGTCTTTACAGTAATAATTTATCATCAACAACATGCTCTCTAAGGGTAATGCATGAAAATTAAAAGTGGATAGCAAAGGTGAGGTCAAGATTTCTTAATTTCCCAAAGGGAAAAAATCATTCTCTCCTACTGCACTTTGTTTCTTTCAAACATGTCAGACACGCCTTCATTCCCTGTAGATAATTCATAAATGAAGAATCAAACACTTCTAGGTTTCTGATTTTCCAAGAATGGAAAAGAGAATAATCCCATAATGCTTAACAAATAATAAACAAACCATTTCTAATTAGTTATGTGCATAGAAACCAACAAATGAATACACAATTGTTTAATTGGTTGATATTCAAAAGGCAACCTACAACCATAATTTGATCAGTAGTTGGAGTCAATTGGTCTTCAAAAATATGTCATGCAACCATAAATTTGTTAGAATTTTGTCAATGATTTGTTAGGGATGTAAAGCTTTAACAATCAAACTTGGAAAAAATAACCTGCGGCCACCAATTAGGCTGTGAAATTAGTCAAAAAATCATAAAAAAATCCAAGACTAGCATTAGCACCCAAAAAATAAGGTAAATTAACATTTTATACATCAGTCAACCTCCAATGATCCTTAAATTTGCATAGGAGAGTAAACCAAACAAGATAAAGGTACTCACATCCCCCACATATAACCACAAATTAAATGCACCAGTCGTTTAGCCCAAGAGATAATATAAACCTAGTTGGTGATAAAAACACTAAAAATAGACCACTTGGTGAGAGGAACAACCGAGCCGAGATCCACCAAATAGACATCATTGAGAAACAACACAAAACACCACTCAGATTCCACTTGACGAAGTCAAGATCGGAGGATCCAATAAAGGACTATCCAAACTTACAGCCAACAACAAGACAATAGCGAAAACTAAACAACACATAGATATAACAACTTATATCAATTCATATTTATTTTCATATTCAATTACATGAAACATGCTGGACTGTAAGTCCTTCCCAGTTAGGGCCAAAATAACAATAGCATCAAAAAATCTTGTAGGATCCAACATTCCAGTCTACTCTATAGATAAGTGGAAGAAACTAGATCTAAACTTGTGCTCGTAAGCCTCCAAGTAATCTACTATTTCTATCTACCCACTTACAACTACCTGCATCAACTTACAATATTTATCTTATAGCTTACTATCCACAATCTTCTATCTAATCCCCCTCCCCTATCCTCCTAAACATCAACCTAGACTCTCTTTTATACATAGTTTCCACAAGTTGGCATTAAAAATGAAATAACATAAATAAACCCAAGTCGGCATTAAGAAACACACAAGCAACGTGTTATCCATTACTCAACCTCCAATGGTCATTAAATATGCATAGGAGAGTGAACCAAAGAAGATATAGGTCCTCACATTCCCCACAAGTAACCACATATTAAATGCACTAGTCGGCCAACCCAAGAGATAACATAAACCCCGTCAGTGATCAAGAACACCAAAAACATACCACTTGGTGAGAGGCACAACTGAGCCGAGCTCCACAAAACAAACATCATCAAGAAACAACAAAAAACACCACTCAGTAACTGAGATCAAGAAAATAGTCACCAAGACTAAACCAAAAGTAACTGAGTTAATAGGTAACCAAGCACTCCAACAAAGAAATCCAAGGCAGTTACCAACCAGATTATCGAGCTCCCAAGTAACAAATCAAAAACAAACTAAACCATGTTTTTGGTGACATGGGATTGCCAACTACCCCAGGATGCTCCTACATCAAATTCAACAACATTATATAATGCAAATGATCCATCCTCATTTTAGCATAGTTTCTTCACAGATGTTTTAGCTTATGAAACTAGCATAGATTTCCAATTGAATTAGAGGGCTGAGATGTATCCTTTAGGGATGGTTGAGATTGTGATTTGAGTGATCCTTGCACTTTTCTTTGATTGGTTAGATTTAAGTCCTTTGTATTTTTGTGATTTTAGTGGATAATAGGACATTTAATTAAATCACTTTAATTTACGTCACTAGCCATGGTATTTTAGATTTTGATTTATTTAAATAGCTACGAGTATTAATTAATGATTTTCCTTTGATTATTGATCTTTGATGCTTGATTATTTGATTAGAATTTGGGGAAATTGATTTGGCTAGAACATTTGTAGGTGATTACAGATACCATCACTAATCCTTCCATCAAGGCCTAATGCTTTTAATGTCAATATTATGCAACAGTTCCACTAGAATGATAGAGATAAGTAGTTCAAAAGTTTGATGATCTTAGTGTGTAAGGTGAAATTGAACCTGTAAATCCTCCCAAATGTGGAGAGATATTGTAGACCTAAAAAACATTCTTTAGGGGTACATATGTCACACCTATGAAAGTGAAGAGCATGTAAACCCAGGACTCGAGCAAGCGACAAGCCTTGAGTATGGATTAATGGAGACCACCATAGATTGTGCTAGTTGAAAGATAAGCCATCTCAAAAATTAGTTACATCCCAACGAAGCCATGGTTTTGTAGCTTCCCATGCTAACCAAATTTTTTTTGCCACAAATGAACCTTGGATTTGAACTAGTTCTCGCATTAAAAAAATGATTTGAAAACAAATATCTTTCCAATTTGGGCAGTGCAAAGGGATCCTAGAGGAAATGCAATATCGAAGAATAACTTTCCAAGATTCATTTCATGAAACACATTGAATCACCCATTTAATGCATAAGGCTTGCCCTTGTTTTTGGGAATAAATGAGTCCAAGGCATCTAGAGTTCTTGGGAAGAATATAATAATCCAAACCCACTCTGTGAAAATGTTAGAATAACTGAGGGGGGAGAGGGGGTGAATCAGTGGCCTCAAAAATATTCCAATAAATTAACCCAAAAACTTATTACCATAATTATAAGCCTCTAGTTATCTTCAGTCCTACAAGATGAATGCCTTTAGATTATCTTCTCAAATAAATACTGCTCGGAGTTCACTATTAAACCTTATTCTTTATCTTTACCGATTAACAGTCTATCATTTACCAAAATACAGTAAACAAATTAGTGTCTACCGATAAATCCTATTTTAGTAATGTGTAAAGAAAAACATGAAAGCAATGACTCATAAACACATTTGACACATGGATTTTTAACGTGGAAACCCTATTAAGGGAAAAACCACTTGGGACCAGTAACCCAAAATTTTCACTCTTCTGAAGTGAGCTTGGTGAAGAGCCAACCCTGTTAAAGGTTACAAACACACTGTTAAGTGTGACCTTGTTAGAGGATTTATAATTAATAGTTAATCACTTGATAACTAACAATCACTATGCTATCTTCATGAATTAACCTTTTGATACTCCTTGGGATGTATCTCAATATATAAAGGATTTGTTTAGATCCTTCTCGGTTAAGAGACTTCTCTGATTCAATGGTTAAATTGAAACAGTTATGATCTATTCATATAAAAAACTACACTTCGCAGATGTTTAGATCTATTGTAAGCTCATAATACCTTTATGATCAATGTATCTATTCAATACCTTTACTCCACTTCCTTCTTTTCGGTGATGCTGTGCTTCTCTGTTGCCTGGTGTCCACAAAAATCTTTAGCTCTGTTCTTTAGCTTGATTGATCAGGACTGTATGAAGTCTTCCTTCACCAGTATTCTCTTTAGCATTCTCTTTTATATTCACCCCTAATTCAAAATGAATTAGCTTGTCTCTTTATAGACATGATTTCATCATTTCTAAGTCCTTGACTTTCTTGTTCTTGGCGTGATCCACAATTCTTGCCTTTCTTTCTTTAAAGATTTACTTCAGTTTTATCCTGTATATTTCTCTTAGACAACTGGAATAAAACAACTTTAAAACTCTCGCTTATCTCTGGCTTTTAACTTGTCAATGAAAATAATGTAAACAACCAGTTAACTCCTTCTTTAACTCTTTCTAGCTAAGTCTTTTGTTGTTTCTGAACTTCAGTTCTTTTTTGTGTTTAACTCCTTGTTAGCTCGGTCAACACTTCAGTTCTCCTTGGGCATCTCTGTCGAGGTTTTCTATCCATCAGGGTTGTCTGTCCGTCGGGTAACACTATGATTATTCTCGTCGGTAATGCTTTCTTGTGTTTCTTTCTCGGTTATCATTGTGACTTTCCTCTCGGGGTTCTCTTTCCATCAGGGTACACTGACCGTCTGTGTTTGTTGTCACTTAGTGCATACTGTAATTTTATGCATTACTAAAAGCATAACCTTTATCTCTCTGGTTCTCTGAAGTCTTTGACACTATGTATATAAAAAATCAGATTATATCAAGTTGACATCAATGACAATACAATACATTAATTGATTTAATGTCTTGCATTAACTTTCTGCAGCTTGGTGATCATCAACTTAACATCTTCAAACATTTAATCAGTTATAGGTCATCAATTAATAGTGTGTCATAAATTAACCATGTTTCTTTATATATGAAGCCCATAAAAAGTCACGCAACACCTTCTCAAGTTTATTATAAGAGGATTTTGAGGGTGACCAACAAGAGGAGTAATAGACATATTTGGCTACAAGAACTTTGGAACAAATTTTAAATTTATCAGCAAGGGAGAGGGGCTTGGTTAGCCAGTAGGCTAATTTGGTCTCAAAATTTTAAAGGATATAATCCCAAATTTTTGTGGCTAAAACATGAAAGGAAAAAGGGATTCCTAAGAAATAGAAAACCTAGTCATTCTGAATCCATTTCCAACCATACCGAAGAGTCCATTGAGGAGATGGAAGAAATGAATGACAATAGAAAAAGATTTTATGTCATTGAATGGATGAACCAGAGGCTAAACAAAAAGTTTTTGTTTTCAAAAAAGTTTGCACCCTTGCATAAATGGTGGTGTGCAAGCCAGGAAACCTTGTGAAACATGGAAACAATCTCTCAATGTGGGGATTTCTTAATGAGATTGAGTCTATGGAGAAGGTCAGCTTTCTTACAATCATGATGCATCTAACTAACTATTAATTTTGAAGGAAAGGGAGAAAGATTGCATGAAAGGAAAAATATAGAAAGGGAAAAGGGGTGATACACCAAATTGAATATTTGATCTATTATTTTCAATGAATGCACTTAACTTCAAAAAAACTCACAACTACACTATTTCATGTATTTATCAAGCCTTAGCACAAGAATGAAAATCAAGAATCAATACAATCAGGTAATAAATACATATATTCACTTAACAAGATTAATTGACTAAGATTGACATAATCACACAAGGTTGTAGATGATGAAATACATCCAAATAATAAGGTAAAAGGTTACACAAGCTATTTGGATTGAAAATAGGTTTAAAAAAAACTTCTATTGAAAATAAGGAAAGAAGCATTCACAAAAGAAAATTCTACAAAAAGATCAGAAAGAGAGATCCCTGCAAAATATATAAACCTTTCCTTTATAGGGTTCAAGCATAACCCATATTTTACATGAAGTTCAAACCCTCAACTAGGTTTGAGTTATTGAAGAGTTGAATATCAGAAGAAATTTGATCATAGCCCACAGATCAAAGAAATGTAAGTGACAGGAAGAGGTAAAAAATAAATGCCTCTCCAACAAGAAGAGACATCTGTAATAAGTATGGCCTAAAAATTCATTGATTTGTACCTAGATGGTGTGTAGATATTTTGAGAGATATGGAAATTAGGAAGATAGATCAGATTCTGAGTTAATGATGCCATTTAAATATTTGAAGTAGGTAGGAGAAGATGAAAATTAAATGCTCTGGTTTTGAGAAGTGACCGTTAGCCTTTAAAAATATTCAAACTTCTCTTACACTATGAGTCAAAGGGCGTTGACCAGGGAGAAACTGCCATCGATGAAAGAAGACCCCAACTTTGGATGAAACAACTTAAATTTGAGCCCGAGTTGTTGGAAATATTCAGGAATAATAGAGTTACTGAGAGGGGAGGGGTGAATCAGTAACACTTAAAACTTTAAAGTATTTCTGCACTTTTATATTCTTTAGCCATTCATTCATCTAATCTACTGCAATCATGAAAATGTAAACATTAATAAC
>MU226802.1:2484366-2520265 GCA_018584345.1 Thuja plicata
GATCTTCTGATACTCGGCATCCACTACTATACTCGGCATCGTCATGCTCTCGGTAAGAGTAGAAGCTCGGTCCATACTAGTCCCGTAGTGTAGCTTGGAACTCGGTAGCTGTAGTGACTCGGTAAATTCATTGTCACTCGGTAACCACTGGTGACTCGGTAGAAACTGACTTCTCGGTTATCTTCAACTGATGACTCGGTGACTACCGTCTGCTCAGTAACTGCTGTTCTTCTTATGTGCTCGATGACTGCCTTACTGCTCGGTTTAAACTGTTTGATCGGTGAGCTTTACTGAATGCTCGGTATAGGCTGTGGGCTGAGTGATAAGCTCGGTAAGCATTCAAAACCGAATAAGTGTTTTCACTAAGTGCATTCACTGATGCCAAATGTATCATTATTCCAACACGAGTTTTCATGTGTCAACACAGTGGGCAGTTTTCCCATTTACCTTTTGCCTTCATTTTGAACTCATGTACATGCGCCATATGTCCATCAAGATACACGGTAGACAATCTTCACAAAAAAACCTTTTATATGTGTCCAAATCTCACCCCTAAGCACCATGTGTCCTTTGAGACACTTGCTTGCTTGTGGGTCCTCCTTGCTGCATAAATCTATGCGAGATTCTTCTATTGTTAAGAGTGTTTTTTCCACTTGGAAACATAGTAGACATTTTTATCGGGCCTCTTTTCCCTTCGCCTAAAACTCTCACCTGAGCACCACATGGCCTCCTTCACTTTTGGCTCCATGATAAAGCTTTATCAGCAAGCATGAGGCATAAATTTCTCAATGAGCAAGACCAACACTATCAGGGAACACAAATTTATTATCTCAGCCAGTATAAATTATACCACTGAGCTTCATTTTCAAGGCACTCACCGACTTCCACCTTGAGCTTTGAATTTTGAAACCATCCTCGGGAAAAATAAAATTTATTCACCTTAGATGAAAAATAAGCGCGCGCTACTTATAGTAAAATTATTCCAATCATAAGTGTTGGAAGTTGACACCACTGTTGGATGTACCCTCAAAACCCGATGACAGTTCCTGCATTGCTTGATTTCTTCATCCTTTCAAATCTTTCATCAACTCATCCATGTGATCTAAAAATTGATAGGGAAAAAAAATGGTCAACATTTATGGTGAATCAAAGCGGGCACAAACCTTATATGTGTTAAGATCAGTGGCCTGAAAGTCCATTTGGCATAGTGTCAAACTGAAACTCACAACTTCCTTCTATGTATCTGAACTCAAAATTTGCCATTTTCAGGAAATATATGTGCTAGTGCACTTACATGGAACATGAAATCTAAATTATATATACAAAATATTAACTTTACTTAAATTCAAATCTTAAGATGAATCCCATTAATTGGAATTGGAAGAATTTCACCACCAAGGCTTGATAGCTGAAAAGTGTTGGCCTCTTTGCAACTAGTAATAACATAAGGGCCACTCCACATAGCGTCAAACTTGGAATTCCATCATGGGTTGGCTCTTTCTGCATCCCATTTAAAAACAAGATCTCCTTCCTTGATAATTCTAAGAGTAGTCCTCTTGTCAAATCTCTTTTTTACCCGTTGTTGATGTACTTAAGGTGCTCTCATGGACTGATTTCTGATTTCTTCAAGCTCTGTTAGCTATGCTAATCTGACTGTCATGGCATCATCTTCAACTAGCTCCAAATTATCAGCTAATTCAAGAGAAGGAAATTCAATTGAAAGTGGAACTCTTGCCTCTCTTCCATGAACCGACATGAAATGTGAATTGCCAATGACTTTCTTAGGCATAATTTTGTCAGCCCATAAAGTTGTTCTTAATTTGGTATACCATGACCTCTGATTATTATTGTTATGAGATTTTTATTAGTGGAATCGGCTAGGCCATTACCTTGAGGGTAATAATTTGAATAATTTTTAGAATATACTCCATGTTATATTTCCCAAGAGCTGATATAAGCCCCAACAAATGACTTAGCATTATCTAAAATAATATTGGAAGGAGCACCAAATCTAGTTGTAACTCCATCAAGGAATTCAACCACCAAAGTCTTTGTAGCATCCTTCAAGGCTACCTCCTTTGTCCACGTTGTAAAATAATCCGTGGCTACAAAAATCAATTTATGACTAGAGCTAGATGGTGGGCTTATTGGAACAATAAAATCCAAACCCCATTGTGCAAAAGGATAGTCTTATTGAATAGGATGAAGAGGAAGGGCAACTGATCTCTGTTTTCTTGAAAATAAGGCACAACTCTTACATTTTCTCACCATTGGTGAGAGTCTCTGAATATTGTCAGCCAATAGTAACTAGCCCTCATTATCTTCATATTTCTTACTCTTTCTAAAAAATAGCCACCTAAAGAGCCATCATTAAATTCTTCTAACATCCTGTTAGTCTGATTTACGTTAATGCATCTTAGCAAGACTCCATTGGAATATTTTCTGAATAGTATACCATCCACCAAGGCATAAGGAATAGACTATAATCTGAATTCTCTCCTCTTATATTTTTTTAAACCTTGTGGATATCTTCCTATTGTGAAAAAGATAGTCATATCATACAACCAATCATTTAGATTTTTATTCTTAGCTAGTTGTTCATCTTGTAGAATAAGGCCAACCTCTTTAGGCATCTTAAAAGATGAGACCATTTATTCACATAAGCCTTTTCCTCTCACAATATTAGTTATCTTGATCTCAATGTCATATTCCATGACTTTGGTGATCCATCCAGCTCTTTTCTCACTAATATCCTTATTTAAAAGGAAGTCATTTACACTTGCACGTGGAACCAAGAGTTGGATCTCATTATTAGATAGTAGATGTTTGAAATTTTTGAGAGCTCTTATGATAGAATGAAATTTCCTTTCTACATAGTTGTATCTACCTTCATATTCTTTAAGCCCTTCACTAAAGAAAGAAATGGACTACTCCAAATCTTCTAAATTTATCTGTGTTAGAACAACTGATAAGATAGATTTCCCACCAATTAGAGTATAGAGGATAAAATCCTTGTCAAAATTAGGATTGAAAAGAGTAGGAGTGGATGCAATTGCTATTTTAATCTCCTCAAAACTTTTCTTTCCTTCCTTGTTCCATCTAAATTCCATGTTCTTTTTAATCATACTTGTAAGAGGTTTAACCATATTAGCAAGGTTAGGAATGAACATTCTTACAAAATTTATCCTACCAAGGAAACTCTGTAGTCCTTTCTCGTGACTAGGAAGTGGAAGAGAAAGAATAACCTCCACTCTCTTTGGATCTATGGTCAAGCCATCCCCTGATGCAATGTGTCCTAAAATATTTCCTTGATTATTAGCAAACACACATTTTATAGGATTCAAAGGCACACCATATTCCCTGCATTTGATGAATACTTGCCTTAAATGACCGAAATGATATGTTGCATTCTTGGAGTAAACAACTATATCATCAAGATATATCAGTACGAACTCTACCAATACAACTTTAAAGGCTAGAATGTAGCACATGCATTAGTTAGCCCAAATGAAATTTTACAATAGGCACAAGTGCCCCATTTTGTGGTAAATGAAATCTTGTATTGGTCTTATTCTTGGACTAAGATTTGGTTATAACCTGAATAGCCATCTAGAAAAGAAAACTGTTCTAAACCATTAACTTTAGACAAAATCTACTCCATGAAAGGAAGGGGTGATGATCCTTAAGGGAAGCCCTATTAAGGTTTCTAAAGTCCACACATAATATAATTTCTCCATTATTCTTCCTTACATGAACAAGATTAGCAACCCAAGAAGAATACTTAATAGGAAATATTATATTATCCTCTATAAGTTTGGATAGTTATTTTCTCATCAAGGGTTCAATCTTAGGATTGATTGGTCTCTATTTTTGTCTAATTGGTTTTGCATAAACATTTAACTCTATGGTATGTTGAGACAAGCTTGGGTAAAAAACCCTTAAGTCCTCTTATGTGCAAGCAATAACATCATTGAATTCTTGACATAAATTAATGAAAACTTCTTGTCCAGTCTCAGAGTATACCTTTCCTTAAGGGAAGCCCTATTAAGGTTTCTAAAGTCCACACATAATCTAATTTATCCATTCTTCTTCCTTACATGAACAAGACTAGCTACCCAAGAAGAATACTTAATAGGAAATATTATATTATCCTCTATAAGTTTGGATAATTATTTTCTCATCAAGGGTTCAATCTTAGGATTGATTGGTCTCTATTTTTGTCTAATTGGTTTTGCATAAACATTTAACTCTATGGTATGTTGAGACAAGCTTGGGTAAAAAAACCTTAAGTCCTCTTATGTGCAAGCAATAACATCATTGAATTCTTGACATAAATTAATGAAAACTTCTCGTCCAGTCTCAGAGCATACCTTTTCAAAAATAAAAGTCTTTCCATCAGCAATAGTGATGGGTTTGTAGTCATCCTAATTTTAATCTAGGTTCAAACCATTGTTCCTTGCTTGATCATCAGAGTTAAAAATATCCTCCAAGGTGACTAATCCTTTAGGTAATTTATTGGAATTGAGCCTCATAATATGATCTCCATATTGGCTCTGTAACATAGACTGATTTTTAGAAGAGAACTCTGCTTCATGTTATAGAAAATTGACAATTTGTAAATTAGAATAAAAAACTTGCCAATTTGTATAATTATCTAGGACATTAGGCCTTACAATAAGGCGGATATATTGTTCCTTTATGTCATCAACAGGTTCTGGTATGCCATAATGAGCACCAACCTCTGTAAGCCTATCAACATGTTTGTTCTGATTCCTAGGAATACTCTGAATGTTGAAATCATGAAAGACCTCAATTATTTCCCATACTCTATGTTTGTATTATTTGAGGAGGTTGTTCTTTGTAACATTCTGATTTCTAACTTGATTAACAACCAACTCACCGTCTCCAAAGATTTGTAAGGATTTTATACCTTTTTTATGTGCAAGTCGGAGAGCTTGGATCAAGGTTTCATCCTTGGCTACATTGTTAGTGCAACTGAATTGAAGTCTATATGAAAAATAGTATTTCTCCAAATTTGGAGAAACAAACATCACACCAGCACATGAACCGTTCTTATTCCTTGAACTGTGAAAGAATATGTTGCACAATCTATCACTATTTTCTTGTTATTTCATGAGATTTGAAATAGGAGTATCCTCCTCATGTATGCAATAATTTCCAAGGCCTCTAACTTCATCCTCTGGTACTGGATCAAATTGAAAAGAATTAGCCCACTCATCTAAAATATAATCTGAGACCTCTATCAAGAAATTTAAAGATTCATGAACTATGCATTCTTCCTCTTCTTCATGGAGTGTAAAATTCATGTTTATGGGGTTAGGACTGTATGGTTCTATATGATTGAGAGCCAATGGCTCTGCCTTTTTGGAAGCCTGTGTTCCATATCTAGTCCTAAAGAACATGTAGGACCAATTAGATGCAATATAGCCTTGTATCTTAGCAGTGAAGTCCCTTAAAAGACAAAGGCAAAAATGTGCATGCATGAAGGTCAATAACTGACATGTCTTGTGTGACAATACAACTAGGACATGCATGCAAGGCCAATTTAACATATTTTTGTACTCCCACTATTTGGACAAAAGTACCATCTAGTTGAACAACTCCTTTAGTCATAGGTTCATACTTAATACCAAGAAGGTCAGCTACCTTCTTTGGCATAACGAAGCTACTAGCTCCAAAGTCTATCATACAATTGTGGAATAATTTCTCTCCTATAATCAAAGAGATATAAAAGGGGGAAGGCCTATCCTTCTTTCTTATATTTTATTCCTTTATAGGTTGCACTAGACTTGCTTCTCCATTTAGTGTTCTACTTGTTGTTACACTTGTTTTTTCTAGTACCTTTCGAATCTTAATGACCTTCAACTCCTTCTGCAATAAGTCTAACTAAATGGAATTGTGAGAACGTCCCACAAAGGAAAATTGGCAATGGTCCTCTTCATCTAATCTACAATATTGAGAGAAGCATTTGGTATCTTGATAGGACTCTTAGCAACCATAGGGTTTGATTTTTATATTGGAGCATTTTGATGTTCCTTCGACTTCTTTCTATTTTGAGTAGTATGTTGAATTCATACTAGGGGAGCAGACATACCTGCTATTGTAGGAGGTAAAACAGTTGCTGAATTTGAAACCTGATTTTATGGAGGTGAAGCACTCTCTAATGCTCTTCTTTTCTTCTAGTATTGTGAGTTATGCCATCATCACTCTAATGATTGGTGAAAGAATATTCTTCTGGTTGTTAATTCATAAGAGTAAAATCCTCTGGGTGTTGGGATTGAAATACAAAATTAGACCTGTTTAAATCATATTGATGTCCTGAATTTATTGGTCTCTCTTGCATTATAAGAGCCTAAGAAGATTCTGAACTTTGAAAAACACATTGTTCACAAGAAAGATTGCAATTAGCACACCACCCTTGTTCCCCAACAAGATTATTATGAGTAGCAAGTGTCCTTACTAGCTTCGTATTTGAATTTACAATATTTACATTTGAACTTGCAGTGACAACATTATTCCAAGGTTTATTTTGGGTCCAAGGACCTTATCCTTGGTTTTGTGGCTATTGAATCAAGAATTTTGAGTAGGAGACTGATAATGTTTACTACCTTGAGCTTGTTGTATCTCTAGAGTCACCACTTTGTTTCCAATACTTTGCATCTAATGATTAACATCCTGCTTCATGGATTTTTGCTCTTGCAACATATTTTGCATCATGATTTTGATATCCTCCAACTGTTTAGAAGACGTAGTAATCGGCGAAGCAACATTAAGAGGCAAAATTGTAGTTGTAGTAGGAATAGGAGACATTGTAAGTTGATGTGCAAGTGCTTCTGGATACAAAGGCATTAGAGGCCTTGGAGCTAATTTTCCTCCTTGGATGAGGCAATTCTCTGCTCTTATAGCCATATCATATGCAACTGGTAAAGTATCTCCCACCATTGTTTGTAGTGTGGTAGAAATGTCACTATTAAAAGCTCTGAGGTAATGCAAAAAGTATTACTGTGGGAAGGTTTTATTGAAGCATGTATTATGTCCCATGTCTTTTGGAATCTATAGTTGAAATCTGTAATGAACTCATGGGGTACTCTTTTAATTGTGGTTAGCTTCTCTAAAAGTGATAGGTGATCACTTTTATCTGCAAAATGATTGCATAGTCTCTCTCCTAACTCATCCCAATTATGGATGGAGTTATGTGGTAATCCCCTGTACTACTACAAGGCTTTTCCTTTTAGTGATGAACAATATCATCCTCTGTAATACCATGTATATTACAAATATTTGAAACCTCTGGAATGTGTTCTATTGGGGAAATGAAAATTCACCAGTGAAATCTGGTAAACTCTAAGTGCAGACACTAGTATATTATTCCTTTGATCCAATATAAGAGGACTACCACCATTAAAGGTAGCAAAACATTGATTCCTAGGAACAACCATATTAAATAATGATCTATTCAAGTGAAGGGATGAAATCCTAGGTTATGATCTATCAACTGGAGGAGTAGAAAGATATCTAGAGGGTGAAGCAATTTGTTTTGTACCCCTTTCTAGTGATAATGAAATTCTAATTCTCCTTTTTCTAGAGCTTAAAAATGAGAGTTGAACAAACTGAAAATTACCTCTAGAAGATGTCATTGTTTGTATCATGGGCATGAATTGTAGCAATCTAGTCTGTGAACCAAGATATAGAGATAGAGTCGCCAAGCACTTGAGTTTGAGCCTCTTGAAGGCTTAAATTCTAAGAGTGTACTATCTCCCTAGAATAGAAGTCAAAATCCTTTGTTTGACACTAGCAAACTAGCTAACATCTTCTTAAATCTTTGAATATTGTCCTACTGGGCATGCCAAAAACTGTTATCACAAAATTTTGCACCCTTGCCTAGATGGTGGTTGGCAACCTAAGAAACCTTGTGAAACATGAAAACAATCTCTCAATGTAGGAATTTCTTAGTGAGATTGAGTCTCCGGAGAAGTTCGTCTTCCTTACAATCAGGGTGCATCTAACTAACTACTACTTTTGAAGGAAATGGAGAAAGATTACATGAAAAGAAAAATATAGAAGGGAAAATGGGTGATAAACCAAATTGAATATTTGATCTACTATTTTTAATGAATGCACTTAAATTCAACAGAACTCACAACTACATCATTTCTTTTATTTATCAAGTCTTAGCACAAGAATGAAAGTTAAGAATCAATACAATCAGGCAAGGAATATAAATATTCACTTAAAAAGATTAACTAGCTGAGATTGACATAATCACACAAGGCTGTAGATTATCATCCAAATAATAATTAAAAATGTTACACAAGCTATTTGGATTGAAAATAGGTAAATAACAATAAATTCTATTGAAAATAAGGCAAGAAGTATTCACAAAAGATAATTCTGCAAAAAGACCAGAAAAAGAGATCCCTGCAAAAATATACAAACCTTGCCTTTATAGGGTTCAAGCATAGCCTAGATTTTACATGAAGTTCAAACCCTCAACTAGGGTTGAGTTATTGAAGATGAAAAGATCAGAAAAAATCTAATCACAACCCACAGATCAAAGAACCAGAAGTGACAGGAAGAGGTAAAAAAAGCCTTTGCAACAAGAAGAGGAATCTGTAACAACTATAGCCTCAAAAGTTGTCAATTTGTACCTAGATGACATGTATATATTTGGAGAGATATTGAAAGTAGGAAGAAAGATCAGATTATGAGTTAAACACGCCATTTAAATATTTGAAGTAGCTGGGAGAAGATGAAAATTGAATTCTCTAGTTCAGAGAAGTGGCTATTAGCCTTTTAAAATATTAAAACTTCTCTTACGCGGCAGGTCATAGGGCGTTGATGTGGGAGAAACTACCATCGATGAAAGAAGACTCCAGCCTTGCACGAAACAACTTGAATTTGAGTGTGAGTTTCCACGTGTCAAACAACGGTCAATTTTATCATTTACCTTTTGCCTTTTTTTTGAACTCATACGCAGGTGCTATGTGTCCATCAAGATGCATGACATATGATGTTCACAATAAACCCTTTTTGTGTGCCCAAATCTCACCCCCGAGCACTACATGTCCTTTGAGACACTTGCTCGCTTGTGGGCCCTCCTTGCTGCATAAAGCTATGCAAGATTCTTCAACAGCTCAGCATGTGTCTGCCACTTGGTAAAATGACAAACATTTTGCTTGGGCCTCTTTCCCTTTGCCTAAAACTCCCACCCGAGCACCATGTGGCCTCATCCGCTTTCAACTCTATGACAAAGATTTATCAGCAAGTATGAGGCATAATCTATTTTAGAAAAGTAATTAGAACCCCCAAGACAATCCATCAAGTTTTCTATTCTAGGAATAGGAAATCTATACATTTCTCAGTAGGCGAGAGCAACACTATTGGGTAGCACAAATTCATTATCTCAGCCAATATAAATTATATCGATGAGCTTCATCAGCAAGGCACTCGCCGACTTCCACCTTGAGCTTCAGATTCTGACGCCAGTTTAGGGAATAAATAACTTTCTCTACCTTGGATGAAAAATAATCTTGCGCTACTTATAAGTGTCAGAATCTTATACCACTGGAGGACGTACCCTCAGAACCGGGTGATAGTTCCTACATTGCTTGATTTCTTCATCCTTTCAACCCTTGTAACAACTCTGCCCTGTAATCTAAAAACTAATGGGGACCAAAAATGGTCAAAAGTTTCCAAGAAATGAAGAGAATTCTAAATATTTTCTCTATCCTCAATGAGGGTGAGGAAGGAGTCGTCAGCAAATGCCCATTAACAAGCTGTGAGTTGGAATTGGGAAGGGAAATACCTCAAAACCATCCAAAAGAAATTGCTGAGACAAGCAAATAGCCAAAGCCTTATGTAAAAAGTACATACAAAGAAGGAGCTAAAGGGAAACCTTGACGAATGGAACTATGCAAACCAAAAGTATGAGACTGGAGACCATTAATAGTTATGCAAGCCGAGGCATCTACAAAGAGAATTTGAACAGAAAGGACAAAATGAGGTCCAAACCCAAGAGCTCTTAACATAGCCAAAATAAAAGTCCACTCAATGCGATCATAAGCCTTAGAAAAATAAATTTTAAGAAAAATAAAATTATAATTAGATTGATGTGACCATTCCATACCTTCCCAGACAACTATAATATTATCCAGGATGAATATGGATTGAATGAAACCAATCTTCTTAGGTTGCAAAATCTGAGGAAGAAGATGGGGAATTTTAAGAGCAAGGGCCTTGGCAATAATTTTATAAGACACATTGAGCAAGGTAATTGGGTGCTAATTGCAGATGTCTTTTGGGTCACAAGCTTTAGGCATGAATTTAATATTTCATTTATTTATTTTTGCTCCTATTGAACTAGTTTGAAATGCTTCAAGATAAACATGATGTAGGTCCAGACCAAAACAATCACATAGTACTTTATAAAATTCTCAGGGAAGCCATCACATCCAAGGGATTTGTCATCTGCCATAGAGAAAGCAACATCCTTAAGGTCTTGTAAAGATAAGGTCTGATCACATAATGCCCTTCGAGAATTTGATAGACAATTGGGGACTGTTGCAAGACAATACTCGAGGGCTTGTTGAATGACCATTGTAGGAGCTTGAGCAATGAAAACTTTTTGATAATGTTTAACAAAGGCTTGGAGAATGCCTGGAATTTGAGTAAGAACTGAATTACCCTCTCTAATCCTTTTAATACCTGGAGAGAAATGTCAAGGGCATAGACATGAGAAGAACTCCTTGCTAGCTCGATCCCCCACTTTCAACCAGTGCATACATGCCCTAATCTGAGCACCCCTACTTGCATAACTGTCAGCAACCTATTTATGATGATGGAGAGTTTCCACTTTTAACAATAATTTAGTTAAAAGAAGGTGAGCTGCCAAACTCTCAATTGTTGCATGCAATTCCTTAGTAGTTTGAGCATAAGACCGTCCATAGAATTGGGCTAGTTGTCCCCCATAAAAATGGAGGAATTTAGTTGTTCTATGAATTGCATCATTCCACCACAAAATCCAACCTAAAGGTTGAGTGGATCTAGGTTGTGAATTCCAAATCCTCTAAATGTGGGCCAATTTAGGTGGATGACTCAGAAGTGACGTGTTGAGAAAAATGAGACTTAAAGGAAAGTGGCAAAACAACACACCATTCAATAGAAAATTTAATGGGAAAGTAGTCTAACAAGGTGACATCACACAAAGGCAAAACAAGCAAAGGTTGATTTGTCCCAAAAAAGGAAAAAAGATTGAGAGGAGGTCATGGAACAATCAAGCTGTTTAAAAAATCATTCAGAACCAACCCAGAAATTACTCCAAGTATGCCATACTACATGTGGAAGGTGGCGGTTGGTATTGGGATAAAAAAGGCCTAATTTATTTCGCATGTAGAACCAAGCCTCATGCTCACTAGTTGTCCATCAAAATGGTGAAATGTCATCCTTGTCAGAAGCCACCTCAACCATATTGAAGTCTCCACACAAAACCCAAGTGGCTAGAGGAAGTGAGTCAACTATCCACTGCTAAAGGTACGCTCTTTCCACTGCATCATTGGGAGCATAAATATTAATAATTCCAAAAATATGATTGTCAATTTGTATGAGTACCCAAACTAGTCTGTGCATGGGGTACTCACCATGATTAATAATTGCATCTTTCCACCATGGCGAAAGAAGGGTAACTACGCCTCCTCGACCAACTTCATGGTTGGATGCAAAAACTAGACTTTGTGGCCAAATTACATGGCATGTCGGTGCGAGCAAAAAACCAGCTATCTTTACTTCTTGAAGGCACAAAACATTTGACTTAGGAAACTTATGACGAACATCTTGCAATAAATATTTATGTGAGAGGTCTGTTAGACCTCAAACATTCTAGGAGATAAAATTCATTATGAAACATCATTCGTGTCATCCTCGTCCCCAAGAGAGGATAAACTATTTTGCAAAAACTCATAATCATAATGGAAAAGTGGATAGAGGTCCCTCAGGATCACCTATCTTTTGCATGACCCTTGCTCTTCAATGACATCCCTCCCAAGAGGGCTGCGTGATTGACGTAAAGAAGTTGAAGCACTAGAAACCATAGAAGCTAGTTGTGGAGTGCGAACCCCCAGTGAGCGAGAAAAAGAGACATTGTGAATTGTGGGAGACTCGGTGGTTGACAATGGTTTCCCCTGAGAAACAGGGTTTGAAATACCCAGGGGGGAAATACTATTTGAAGCCTTGAATGACACAAAATCCTTGGGTGTCGAAGTTGTGGATGGTGAATCCTGCATAGGCTGAAAGGCCAAAGTGTCTTTGCCTTTACGGACCATAGTTGTCCAACTAGTATCTTTCTTGGAAGTTTTTGGACCTCGAGAAGCAACAGTATTCTTAGGAGGATATTTAACCCTGGGAGTCGCCAAAGGACAATCCTTAATCTTATGGTCTGCGGACTGACAACAAAAACATGTATTAGGAAAATTTAAATACATGACATGTTGGGAAAATATTGCCCACCAATCTGTTTATCAATTATTTCCATGAGCTCCTTGGCAAGATCAATCTCAACACAAACCCTCTTTTGAGGGCAGACATGAAAGAAGCGTTCAGGCTCCATGCAAACTACCTGACCTAGAGTCTGAGCAATATTTTGCAAAAATGACCAATATAGCAAGGGTAGACCAGTAAACTCAATCCAAATGGGAACTTTAAGTTTCTTGTCTTCGAAAATGGAATAGTCCCGAGACCAAGGTTGAAAAACCAGAAGAGATGAACAGACAAACCATAGGTTGTTTTTGAGAACATCCTCAACATGAGTAGGGTTCCCAAAACAGAACAGGAAAAACCTTTGGTCAAATTTTGCACGCCATCTAGGCGGACCCCATGAGGGGTCCATGCCTTGGCGACCCATTCCTGCAACACACTTTTATAAGGAACACGACCAACAAAGTATCCAATTAAAGTGAGTTTTTCTAGCCAGTCACATGCATTATCAAAATCATGTATTGGAAAAGTCACATCAGGAGTGATAGAGACCTTACCTCGTGGAACACCTTCGAAACAAATTTGCGTGGCCGCTTGCTCGGAGGAGCCATGATCTCCTAAAGCCAAAACTCCAGCACCATCAACAACTGTTGTGCTAAAGATGGTTGTAGCCATTAAAAAACCCCGATAATTCCCGTTGTAAATACGGTTTGAAATCTATTAGCTAACTTGCAATACAAAAACCCTAACGACAACCTAGCAAATAAGTACTACCATAAACTTGCAGAGCACTCATAGAAATGCAATTTGAATAGACAAAGATAATAGATTGATCGAACTACTAATCCACTTTTAAAATTTTGATTTTAATTTGAAAACCCAAAAAATCTAAATTCTTTTGCTTCCTCAAACATGTCCTTCAAAGCTAAAAACAAATACTATGCATCTTTGACTTGCATCATAAGAATTTGTTTTTCCGATGAATAAAACACAAAAAAAATGTCCCCATATGCTTATACCCTCTTAAGGAAAGGAATCCTACTAGAATGACACCACAATGTAGACACGTGATAGAGAAATTGGGTGGCTTTTGTTTTCATTCATCCCTTCTATGCTAATGTTTGCCACTTTCCTTTGATAATTTTGCCTTCATTTTTTATTCGTTTGTCCTCATAGACTCTCATAAATGCTTTGATTAAGCAGTTTTCGTCCTCACACTAGTTAAAACATCATCATTTTATCTTCGGTAAATAATTTTATTGCACGTGATAGCATTGAACTTTGCTTTCCCAATGTTTAGAAGCTGCCTTGCAAATTTCTTCTTCTTATGTTTTCCAATCATAGTATAGCAATAAATTGCTCTTAGTAACTTAATAAAGATAATTAGTAATGATGAATTTTATTATTGGAGTATCCAATAAATGTAATGGGAAAAGTTTGAAGAGGAAACTAATCATTAATATTGGTATTATTTATATACATATATAGTGATGTGATATGTTTATTTATTCTAATAGTAAACTTATCATTTGATTGAATATTTTTTTATAATATAAATGTTAAAAATTAATATTGTTTTTTTCAAATTAATTAATTTTATAATGAAAAGTGGTCTTTCATAAAGAGAAAGAATTATATTGAAGTTATGTATTAGTTTTGAAGTTATATATTTTGAAACTGGTCTTTTAATTTACAATATAGATATTTTATATTTTATAATGTAAACATGTTATTTTCAATAAAAAATTCAATTATTTATAATATATAATTATTATTTATTCTAACAATTTACTATATTATATTTTTAATATATATATACTATAAATAATTATTACAATTTTTAATATATAATATATATTATTCTATAATATATAATATAAAATTACTATATCATATATGCTATATTATATAATTTTAATATTCACTATTTCTTTATATATTATTATTCAAATTCTACCTTACATTTATAATTTATAACTATATTTTAAATTTTTGCAATTACAACTATACAAATAAATTATAATATATACAAACATAATTTATTAAATACTATATTTCAAATTCTATACAAAGTTTCTTATTTAATTTTTAATCTATAATAATTTTACTTTTATTAAATAACTATCAATTAAAATATATATAATATTTATAATAAAATAAAAAATAAATTTACATATATAATTATAACTATTTACGTAAGTGCAGGCCACTACGTGGCACTTGTTTATATTATACAATAGTTTATGTTTGGATACCAACATCATTTTTTTTATGTTGTTTCAAAATTACAGGTTATATAATATATACCATATTTTCATTTTTGAATATTAGTTTGGTTACGATTTTGTAGGAATTTCCTTAGGTTTGCTAGTTTCCATAGTATTTATGGATTGGTTATTTTCAATAATTTGAGAATGCTAATAAGTGGTTTCTTTTAATTTATTCCATTTTTTAGGGACTATAGGTTTGTAATGCTTGCTCTAACTTGATGGTTCTATGCTCTTTAGGAAGTATCAACTAACTATTGTGGTAGTAAAATATATGCACCTCTTATCTTTGCCAATATGGTCAAAGGAATCAATTTTAATATGTAGAATTACAACTCACACTCCAAGGGGAGGGAGAGATGGATGAGGGGGGTTAGGGAGGTCAAGAGAATCAATTTTAATCTCCGTGTGTGATCTCTCTCTCTCTCTCTCTCTCTCTCTCTCTCTCTCTCTCTCTCTCTCTGGAAGTAGAGTAGTGTATGATTCATGATCATCAGTCTTTCTTTGTCTTGTCACTTAGATAATCAATTGTCTATTGATGTAGTTCTAGAAAAGGTTGCATAAATTGTATGAGTAAAGAAAATTGAATATGTACACATGGAAAAGAAACAATGAGAAACACATAAAAAAGGTTCCTTTTTAACCATGACATACTCAAAGTTTGACATAGAAATCCCTAATTATAGTAGCAACCCCGAATGACATACTCAAAGTTTGACATAGAAATCCCTAATTATAGTAACAACCCGAATGACAACATAGTAACCAAAATATAACCATCATATATTCCATACTGCATAATCAATCTCAATATCTATTTTATTTGAAATGAATTCTATGTCAAAATAATATATATTAAAACAATTATTAAAAAAAATATAACTAATTTAATCATACTTAAAATAATTTTTATAATTATTAACCAAAAAAATAATCATAAATATCTTAACTCAAAAGTTTCAAGATAGATTTAGTCTAAATTAACCATCTTTGATCATATTCTTTATACATTCTTAATGTTTCTAAATACCTCTCAAACCTTTACACAATATTTCAACACCATAATCTAATTAATACCAATCTCTACTACACTCATAATGAACTATACAAAATGATAAAACCACTATCATGACTATCTTTATTAAAAAATTAATCATTATAAAAAGTGTGCTTTGCCTAATTACCATTGGGTGCCTATCCCAATGAGAATAGAGTAACTTCCACTAAGGCCTCCTCAATATCATGTTATTCTCCTCTTTAATTAAACTTTGAAAAGGAGGGAACAACGAAGCATGCAGCTTGGCACCCTTTCACTATTGGTAGGGCCAAACAAAGAGAGAAAAGTATGGATGTCATAAGGCCACATCTCTCTAGGTAGTGCATTCATTTGAATGTCATTCTACCCATGTCCTTTCTCTTGTTTTTTTTCCATAATTTGGGGGTCATTTATCTTTTCCCTTTTATTAATGTTCTCCTTATGGGAAAGTAATACCACTTGTCTCTCTAATGATCAGTCCATGTATTATATTCTAATGATCAATCCATGTATTATATTCTATTGTCCTTTGCAATATTGTTTTGTACCCCACGACAATGTGATGTTATCATGTACTAGGACATAATAGTTTTGGCTCTTCTAGTAATGATTCATAAGTTTGGCTCACATACCAACAATAAATAAATATATAATATGATATTTTTATTTTTAAAGATTTTATGATTTTATATAAAGTTTAAAGATTCTTAATCTTGAACCCATGTTTTTCATAATAATTTTTTTTGTTTCAATATTTCAGTTCATATTTTGTGATTGTTAAGTTAATAGAGATAAATAGTTAGTTGCGAAGATAAAATTGGTGAGGGGTGGTCTAGGTGGTCCTTTGCTTCTTAGAGCCTACTAACATGAGTTAAATTGAATGATCATGACCCCTTGCCTCCTCCTACTTATGTTGCTTTCATTGTTTAGTGAATATCTGTAATTTTAAATATCAATTGAACATTAACAAAATAGTTAGTTGCAATCCAAGACAAGTTAAAAAGAGGGAAGAGAGAATGGGAAGGTTGTGCATGGATCGAGGTACATATTATTTCTCTAAAGTGATGTTAAAAAAGTGAAAACTTAAACTAGTGAGGGGTGATCCATTCCTTACATGGCATGGGGTAAATCACATGATCAAGATTACTAGCCTCCCTAATGTTGCTCTCACTAATAGTTTTTTATGTTGTTTCTACTAGTTTTCTCAACTATGTTCATGTGAACTTTGGAGTGTGATCTTGTATCCATCTACCCCTTTTTTTATGAATATGTGTAATTTTAAATACTAATTAAAACTGACACACTTATTCATTAGTTGCAACCCAAAATAGATTAAAAAGTGAGAAGAGAGAATGGGGAGGTTGTAGATAGATGAAGTACATGTTATTATATCTCTATAAAGTTAAAAAAGTCAAAACTAATACAAGGTAAGAAAAACAATGAATAGTTTGAAATGAATTTAATAGAATGAATGAATGATTTTAATGACGTCCGCGAGGCCCATTGTCTTTTCCAACTCCCATCTTCTTTTATGAATCTTGACCAGCAAATCCGCAATTTGATTGACCGTATCCTCTAGACATAAAACTCAAAATCCTACCTCAAATAAATTTGAGAAAATAAATAACCCCCATCCTTAACTCTTGACCCATATGACGGTCCATGTAAATCAAGCTAACGTATAACCACTTTAGAAAAAGCCGTTGCAGTATCTGCCCTTCATGTCTGCAAATATCTCTGATCATGTCTCTGTCTATCATTCTGGAGAGTGGTGGTACAGTGTCTCCAAATGGTGTACAAAGGGTTCAGTTTTTGTGGGGACAGGACCCCATGAAGGTGACAGTAATTGAAGAGTTATGGGAAATGATTGCGCCATGGGCGGTTGGGATTGTAGCAGGAGTCCAAATCAGGGCCCTTGTGATGTTGATAGGAAAAGAGAGACGGACATTAAAATTCAATATTTTTTGATTTTTCAATTAGTCTTGTCATGTCAACATCAGAATCAATAACAATCAAGCAGGTAGGTGTTGAAAAAGTTGCTATGGTTAAGGTGGACATCATCATGGCATTTAGGGCCATGCCCACAGTCATTGGAAAAGCACTAGCCTGCACTTACAAGGAATATTCCACACTCACCACCACCTTTCACATTATTAGAATCTTCACTAATAAATTAGAGTTGGAAGTTTTCAGATCTTCCTACCATTACAAGTATGCCCATGACTTCATTTTCTTGAAAGGGAAGGAGCTCATGGTATTCAAAGAAACAGAGAACATTGTTTTTCTAAGTTTGTAGAATGCTTGTTGTGTTTACTGTATAATGTGTTGTTTTACAGGATCAGAAATAAACCACACCCAAGGAAGAAGTTTTAGGTGGGGCGCTTAGTTGAATCCAGATTACAGTATGGAGATGCAGAAAGCTTGGTTTTATAATGAATATGGGCCAGCAGAAGTGTTGCAGTGTGGGGAATACCCTGTTCCTGAATTGGGTGCTAATCAGGTTCTTGTCAGAGTCAGAGCTGCTGCACTGAATCCTTTAGACTTCATAAGGCGAAATGGGTTGCTCAAAGACTTTGATTCAAAGTTTCCTGTAAAACCCAACTCTTATTCTTGTGAAGTTTGCATTAGTTTTGAAATCATGAATCAAAGGAGAGGCCATTTAATGTGCTACAGAAAGGTTCTATTAGCCCTAGAAGCCAGATTTGTTTATACATCTGTAGGACTTTCTACTTATAAATTGTTAAAGGTGACTGGTGATAAATTACAATGCAGGGAGGATATTTAGAATAGGAGGCATTCATTAAATCAACCATCTCTGACATATTTAGTATATGTTTCTTACATTGCCCATTATTCGAATTGAAAAAGAGTATAGCTATCACCTGTAAGATTGTGCCATTGCTAATGAGTTTGCAATTACCCATAACCTGTAACTTATTTTACCTTTTGAATTTGATCAGAAACGATAGTTTCATTTGGCTTTTCTTCCAACCCCAAGTTGGATTATTTGTTTTATTTATGTGGTCCATCAGGCATGATTTCCATTGCCATTCCACTGATATCTTGTACCTCATGTGCCCCTCTTTTGTCATTTTTTCAAGGTCCTTGTGCCCTATCTTATCACAATCAAAGGAATGATCAGCTTCATGACCCTATTTGTAATGTTTTGCAGGCTGTCCCAGGTTGTGATATGGCAGGAGTTATAGTTGATCAAGGAGATGATGTCACAAAGTTCAGCAAGGGAGATGAAGTTTATGGCAGTATCCAGAACTATACTTCTGGCAGACCTAAACAGTGTGGGACTTTGGCACAATACACAGCAGTGGAAGATAGTCTTATTGCTTTGAAGCCAGGAAACATGTCCTTTGAAGAAGCAGCTAGCTTTCCTTTAGCTCTACAAACTGCCCAAGCAGCTTTTGATAGACTAAATTTTCAAAAAGGTCAGACTGCGGTAATTGTAGGTGGAGATGGTGAAGTGGGTAGTCTAGCCATCCAGGTAATGAAAAACAGGTTTTGGCCTTAAGGAAACATTGTTTTTTTACAAATGAATCAGGAAATTAATTCATGATACTGTTGGAGGTGCAGCTTGCCAAGTATGTATATGGGGCCTCCAATATAGCAACAACTACAAACACTCCTAATATAAACTTTGTAAAAAGGTTAGGAGCTCATATGGTGATTGATTATACCAAGGAGAGCTACGAAAAAATAGCAGAGAAGTTTGACTTCGTTTTTGACACCATTGGTAGGTTTTTGTTTTCTCTCTCTCTCTTTTTTTTTCAATCAGTCCATCTATCCATATATTATGGATCTTCTTTCCTATAAAAAGTGATGATGGTGCTAAAAAGATCTGCATCCCTCCAAAGCAATAGGTCCACAGATTTAGATTTGTAAGATTTCAAAGTTGCAGAGGTTATATTGTTGCCTCCATAGATTATAAAGATAACTTTGGATAACTGGGTTCCATTAAGCATATCTTAGTGTTTGAACCCTAAGCCTTACCAGCTCAAAAAATATTAAACTATAGCACATGAAAGTATTCTTCATAAACCCTATTTTCCTATGCTGTAAGATAATTATCCATGCTATATCCATTATCAATACGGTAAAAGTATTTAGGTCTGAAATACATAATCAGTTTAAGAAATAGGCTGCACCCATGGATGCACTGATCTAAGTCATGTATAACTACTTATGTTACTGTCTCAAACCAGTGTGAGTAAACTGTAAAACTCTCCAAACCACCCAGATATTACCCAACAATTAATTGACAAAAATGAGCGGGCAATGAACTTGCTCATAGTTAGCAAGGAAAATCTGGCTGCCTGTGAGTAAATCTTATCTATAAACCACTTGACAAAGCCTTTCATATGAGTTTATATACATTATGATTACTTCAGTAGCTCAAAACAACCTTTCTTTCGAGCATTACAAACTTCATTAAGAATCGGTTTGATGAATTACTCGAGATGTTTAAGATCTTATTGTCAAAACTCAAAAGAACTAGGTTTTTTCAGAAAAATCTGCTCCCCATTTGTTTATTATATTGTGGGAACAATTGGTCCTTTCTCAGTTGGAGATTAACTTGAATTCGTTGAAAATGAGATTATTCTTTCATTTCTAATTGATTGACTTTGCCAACAAATATGTCAAATAAAAAGTTAGCAGGCACGCACCATGACAAATCTATTGCAGTCCTGAGGTGCAAGTGTCACCTTAACAAGGAGGATTGTGGGTGCTTTCCTTAAAGTCCTTTTAGCCCATAATTCATAACCACAAGCACAAAATTGCTGAGCTCCATTTAACTGTTTTAGCAAATAGTGTTTGAGGTCAGTGGAAAATCTCACTCATATCAATTACACTGTATCCAGTCATCTTTGATATAAACTTCCCTTGTGAATGTGTTTATTAACACACAGAATCAACAGCCATTAGGGCAGTATGCTACAACTTCCCTTCCGAATGTTAACATTAACTTCACAATTGAAAACAGCCATATCTTTGGAACATTAAAGTATTCTAGATAATGGGTACCCCAAACATGCCTTGCAGGGCTTGAATCTGATTTATCATAACAATAATTACAGGAACATGGTCTGTTTAGTCAGATTTTTGTAACATTTTCATCAATAAATAGAAGATATTTTCCAAAGTAAGTCAAATGATATTGCTATTAAGATTCAACTGTAGTTTCAAGAACCCATGAGAATCAAAGGTAAATGAAGCATTGGGTCTTATCTGTAGGTCACCTATACTACTACTACTCAGACTCGAACTAGCTTAAGAAAAAAATTACAACTGTTTTAAAAAAAAGTTGCAACTGTTTTTATTATGATATGTTTCATTTATTACTCTAGAGAAGGAATGGAATATTTTCTTAGAAGATTAATTTCAGTTTAACCCACAAACAAATATTTCATATTAGATACACAGAATTTAACTAATGAGAGGCCTAAAACTTAATGATATATTTACGTTCCTTTCATGTACATTGCTAATTATAAATGCTACTGGATTGGAATTGCAGGAGACTCTCACAATTCTTATGTGCTTGCAAAAGACGAAGGTATAGTTGTTGATATTGCAAAAGGGTCAAATATTCCTTCAGGACCCCTCGTTTTCCTCAATACCAGCGGGAACAACTTAGAGAGGCTAAGAGGTTACATAGAGTGCGAGAAGTTAAAGCCTGTGATTGATCCAGCAGGCCCACATGCATTTTCAAATGTTGTGGAGGCCTTCAAGCATCTTGAAAGTGGAAGAGCAAAAGGGAAGGTTGTCATTTTTCCCATTGATTGACAGTGGCTTTAATGGGCATGCGTGATTTTGGTTTTTCTTGAAATTTTTTATATGCCAAAATAGTTCTGAAGGATGTAGTGGATAGATTGTTATGAGTTTATTCAATATAAGTTAAAAAAGAAGCTTTTTTCTCAGAGATTTTTAAAGTAAATGTGAAATGATTTTCAGCCATTTTATGTCAATTGAAGTCACAAAAATGTTCTTATGGGAAAGGAGGGATATTACATTGGCAAGTAAATTATGCTAAAATATTTATACATTGCCCATGACACACAAGTTGTTTAAGTTCATCTATATTTAGATTCCTACTTTCTAAATATTCTAAATTGAGTTCGAATTCGGTCGTGATATCCAGCAAACCTGTTAAACTTTAGCTATATATTATAAATTGGGTTCGAACTGCTTTCATTGTTCCTCATAACTGTAATATTTTTAAGCCACATACTTCCTATCTGTAAAGTTTGGAAAGTCAGTAAGACATGGTTTATCAATCAACAATTGTTTTTTATGTAGTCTTTATGATTCCATGTCAGTATCAATCTCTTGCCAAAGTTCTTTATGTTTATTTATTTAAAAAATTTAAGCTAGAGTTTCGTTTTATTTTAGACCTTTTTTTCTAGCGCCTTTTAGAATTGACTATCTTGGCTAGAATTTAAAGCTAAGTCTGGGCTAGATAATCAAAATTTTAAATCTTTCAAATCATTATGAAGTCTATGTCTCTAGAAATGTTGAATAAGGTTGGGATTTGATGTATTAATTTGGGTGGAAGATTTGAAGTAGTATCTAAACACTCCTTTAAGAAATCGCAAATTATTCAAAGGATATTCTTTGCTTTCTTCTTACTTGCCCATGGTTTGGCATGGTTTGGTGATGCTCTAAATGTACCTTACCCCAAAAGTGATGATGTGGACTTAGAATATTACATTTCATGACAGCCTCAAGTGTTGGATGACAAAAATCCAACTACTCTTGCTCTCGTGGCAAAAGCTAATCAAGCAATGGGAGTTGAAATAATTACTAGTTTCTTGAACTTGAGGAGTTTGGTGAGTGATAGTGTTAGATCATTGATATGCATCATCCCACTTAGCTAGGTCATTTAATGATAGAGGGATAGATGGGGGATTATTATGTCAATTTTTATGACTGAATGTTGAATCAAGACATATCTGGATACAACCTATGGGATACGAGATGGACACAGACATTGCAACACAACAAATTGAGGCTATGCTAGCAAAGCCTACTGACAAACGAGCCAAAAGATATGGCACTTATGAAAAGGTGAAAGAGAAGAGAAAACAAGAAATCTTAATGCCTAAAGCCCAAAGGAGGACATACAAAATGATTGAGAAATTGTCAAAGGATCTCAGAGTTGATGATGAAACATACAAGGACGAATCCTCTGACACAAAAGGGAAAGAGCCACTAGAAATGAAGGCCTCATCAAGTACTAAGACAACCAAACCAAACACACGGTCCACAGCCACACTGAGAGGAAAAAGGAAAACAAAAGCAAATGAGCTAAAAGGTAAAACATATGTGAGAAGTAAGAAAGCTACAATTTAGACAAGGATAAAACTGAACTTGGAAGAAGATGGTGAGACAGACGATGAAGACCTAAGAAAACATAAGAATATAAACTCAAGTCAATTGCAAATGACTCTAGATGAGTCAATTGAGTTACTTAAGAAGAATGGAGGCATTTCAGGAATCAGATACATGGAGTATGACAACCAGAATGAAGAAGGTAAAACCAAGATAAAAGAGGTAGTTGTTTTTACTTTACATAAGTTTAAACTTGCACCAATTGAAGTTGTTAACCATATACCTACTGAATTATATAGCAAAATTGATGCTAGATGGAAGTATGCATTGAACATTGAGAAGCAAATGAGGGAAAGATCCATAATTCTAGCTCAACCTACAATGACTATAACTGAGATTGATGAGAAAATGAAGACCTACTCTAACTATTTTCTTATTAAAAGTATACCATTAAGGATCATGCTTGGAGAGTTAGAGAAAGTACAAGATGAGACCGATGTCTAATGGAGAAAAATTCTCTTTATATACATGGAAGATAAGATAGGAAAAGATCAAGATACCAAAGAGAAAGGTAAGGACAATCCTATTGATCTTACACTGGATAAAGAAGAAATATTGATTGAAGATATTACAGAGGAGGACCCTGCCACCAAAATTGCAGAAGATGAAGATGTAATGATAGAAAAGGAAACAAAGACTGAACAAATGGATACAATTGATTTTTCTGTTTTTCTGATGCAAAACTATTAGAGGAAGTTCTAGATCAAGTCAACGAGTATTTATAGGTTGATATTGGAATGTCTAATGTTGCAATTGATACTGAAGAGAAAGGCACCGAATCGCCTAAGGAAAAAGGACAAGGAGAAACCGAGAAGCCTGAGGCCACAGAGCCCCACACAGAACAAAACATTGAGGCACCTTCTATGTAGAACCCCACATTACAACAAGAGCAAGTCAATGAACTTTCCAAGGATGAAGAAAAAGACAAGACAAAGGATAGATAGGACAAACATAAGGAAGAAGAAAAGACAAAAGAAAGGGCAAAACAAAAGATATAAGAAAAGACCAAAGAGAAACAAGAGGAAAAGAAAGAGAAATCGCCAGCCACTAAAGGAAAAGACAAGCAAGAAGAAATGAAAGATGAAAGTGTATTTGATGCTACCGAGACCACATCTGATGTAGTAAAGGCATCCCCTTTCACAAAATTATCTCCCGGTGATAGCATGATGATGAAGAAGAAGAATTCAAAGAAGAGGAAACTTGTAGATATGAGCCAACCAATCATATTACCTCAAGTTGATCTATTTACTATGGACCCTAATGAAATGAAAAAAGTATGCATAATTGGTAAGAATTAAGGCCATCCAAAATAAATCATATCAGGAGAAGAAGAAAAAATATTGTACTAGAAGATGTAAAAGAAGTATTATAGGAGATTGTGTCGAATGCTACTATAAATGAAGAGGCAAGTATTCTTAATCAAGTAGTAGATTCAATTCAACAAGTGCGTGAACCAAGCAAAGACACAATCAATGGCATGATGAAAATTCATCAGAAGAGAATGGAACAAAAACTGTTAGAAGATATTTTAAAGAACATTGAACTTGACAAGGTATCTCTTTCTGGAGCATGCACTGACATGGAGAACAAGTTGTCTGATATTCTCTTATTATTTCAGAAATTGTGTTCCATTTCAATATTCATTAAGTATATCAAAGAAAAAGAGGAGTCTCTTGAACAAGAGCTCATCGAGCAGCTAAGGAATATATCAACCAAGCCTGGATCCCTATAGACCTATCACTCAAAGGTCAAATAGTAGATGGGAAGGCAGAAAGAGCTAAGACATGAAGAATCTACACTAAGGATGGAACTCCTTGAGCTGAAAGAAATACTTATTCCCCACTGCAGTTCATTAGATACTATTACTGGTTTGGCAACTGATATTGCTGCATATATTGCTGTTATGAAAACATTTAAAGGATACATGGGAACAAGCCCTAGCCGATGCCAAGACCAAGTTCAAACACATTTTTATTAGATATCTCCATAAGATAAGAATAAGTAAGTATTATTTTGGCATGTTTGTCAAAAAAGGGGGATATATAAGGATAGTCTGATATATAAATAAGATATGTAAAAAAGGGAGATATATATATATATATATATGGACAGTTATGTAAAGGAGATATGTATGTTTACATAAGAAGTAAAATTTTGAGGAGTATTATTAAAGACAGAGTCATAAGTATTTTTTAAGTTTTGAAATTTTTGATGACTTTGAAGTTTTTCACAAAATGCCAAACTAATGTCAAAGGAGGAGATTGTTACTCCTAAAGAGATTTTGTTGGCATTCGTTTTCTGCAAAGTCATATATCGGTGAATGTAACCGAAGCAAGGAAGTCATACAATGAAGGAGACAAAGTTGGTAAAGGAAACCAAGATAGCCACCGAGCAATTATCAAGCACTAAGCAAGCTACATATACCGAGTTATGCAAAGATGGTTACCAATAACTCATAAACACCGAGAAGAGAGCATGGAGTTACCGAGTAAGCACAAGTATGTTACCGAGCACTCTAGAGCCAAAAATTCATTTGAATTTAGATACATTGTATCTGGACATCGAGAAGGAAGTGTTGCACAGATTTCAAGACAAAATTTAGGTGAGTCATTGGGACTCCAAACACATGATTGGATATGATCACGAGGAAGATCCACCAATGAAGTTTCAGAAGGTATACAACATTGGATATGTAACCTAAGTTTAACAACTTAATCTCCACCATTGACTCATGATGTTCTATATTTGGTTAACTGTCTAAGTCACAATTAACTGCCTGAAAAATTGTATAAGAGATCAGTTTTGAACATTGATCAAGTTGTTGAAGTTGTTGCTGATATTTCTAAAGCTGAAGAGTTGATGAAGATGTTAAAGAGTTAAGAAAAGGAGAGCTATGCAGAATGAAGCAGAGCTTATGATACAAAGCTACCGAGTGCAGAGCAAGGTAATAGAGTTATAGAGCACAATGAGTCTTGTCAACATTTGAGTGATGCATCTCTATCATACATTTTGTAGTAATTTTTTTTGTTATTAGAGTAGTACAAATCCCACTTGTGGGTATGCCCTAACAGGTCTTTATGTTTTGTAAATCCTTTTAATCAGGTACATCTCTTAGATTAGAGATTTTAAAATCCTTTAACAAGGTAGACTGAGTAAGTCTTTTGTACCCTTTACCGGGCATATTACTCATAATAGGGTAAGCTACCAGAAGTAGCTAACATTTTATCTCTAACTGAGAAACCTTTATACTGCAGTAGTGAAGGATTTTGGGTGTCATCCCCACCGTCATTTTTCCTCTAACAAAGGATTTTTGCGTGACCAAAATATTTGTGTTATGTGTTGCAGATTTCATGATCTGAGTTATTTACTTTATGTTCACCTTATGTGATGTATTCAACTCAATAATTGATCAGTGTGTATGGTTAAAAGTTTTAAGGGCACTGATTCACCCCTCCCCTCTTAGTACATAAATTTCCTAAGTTATTCCAACAATTCCAACACCTGTCATCGACTCTGTTAAATCTCTCGAGAGGTAGCCACTCTAGAAGATTTGTATGAATTTATCTTACACCTAAGATCCACGAAGGCGAGGGGAGAGGATACGTTCCTACAATTCTTAGGATTTATAATCTAAAGGACACTTCAGACACATAAGCAAAGTGATTCCTTTTAAGCACCAAAATTGAAGTGTTTTTTTAACTACTAAAAACAAACATGAAAGTTTTGGAAGAGACACAAGGTCTTCGTCAAGCATCCTGCATCAAATAAATTAGTAGTTTATGATTCATTCTTCATCCCATGATTTCCAAAGTGTTCCACAAATCATTAATAACACATAAATCATGCATATCAAGTGCAGTAACAGATTTAGGAATTAAAAAAACTCAAAATATAGCATGAAAATCACTGATTTTACCCATTGCGCAGGAACAACAACCAACAGTGCAGATTAGAGACCAACTATATAGGAAAGAGAACCAAGTGCGTAGAATCAGATGACCAAGTGCACAACACCTAGCCAAGTGCGCAGGAAGACTAACCAAGTGCGCAACTTTTCAGGAGAGAGCTAAAATGAACTGAAAACTTGCAGAAATGATAACTTATGATTAAATAAAGCTTTTGGGACTCAGAAAACATGCATTAGGGTTCATTTTAATCAATTTTAGAATGATTTGGAAATATTGAAACTGCTTTTGGGATCCCTAATTTGTCTATGTGCAGTTTGAACTGATTTTGAAAGAACTTAACCAAGTAAATCTACAATGAATCTTAAACCATTTGAATGTTCATTTTAGGTTCCCAAATCAAGTGTGAATGTTCATTTTAAGATCCTTTTCAACTTAAACAACTTTATTTGACACAATTGAATCAATCAGGACCCCTACTTAGGCTAGATTGTTAGCTTGAATAGAATTGAAAGAAAACTAATTGATTAGCCCTGCATGGAATCCTAAAGTAGATAAAGTTCATTTTAGGAGCACCAATCTTGAATGTGAGAATCATTTTAAGTATCCAAATTGAAATATGAGGTTCATTAATCAAATTAGGGTTCATTTTCACCATTTAGGGTTCATTTCATCTTTAGAATAGGAAGAACAGAAAGAAAAAAAATGAAATGCAAAACTACTTCCTAAACCCTAATGTATTGACCCTAAACCATCAAAATGCAGCTAGGATGACCAATTGCGCAAAAAGTTTGACCAAGTGCGCAAATCTGGGTGCAAGGTGCGCAAGAATAGGAACCAAGTGCGTAGAATTGGGTGCCAATTGTGTAGGAACTAGCCAACTGCATAGGACTTCAAACCAACTTCACAGAACTCTTCCAGGGCCCTGCAAATGCATAAAAACAACAAAATCCAATCAGTTAGGCATGTTTCACGTCAGGTTCACTAAATGTAAGACCAGAAAAAGGCATAAGAAGCATATCAAGAGTAACCACAAAACCCTAAACAACATGCAAACCTTTCTAATATACCATTAAAGCCATTGTAATGAGAGTTCAAAAAGATATGCAAATAAACATAAAACCCCCTTCAATTAAAGCTCCAATGTTCTCCTTTCTTATCCATTGAGTTGATTTGATGTTTCTCTTTGCCAATGAAACAATCACACAAATATTTGAAAGCACAAATTGATAAAAAGAATACTAGGAGATAGTGATTCTAGAAATGAAGGCAAAATGATCTCAATTTATAGGAGATGAGGATTCAAATTGCAGAATTAGCAATTACATATGGAAATTGGAAATTTGCATTGATTATGACACTTGGTAAAAATAGAAAAGTAAATATGTCATAATTATGACAATGGAAGCTAAATTAGTGGATGAAAAGATGCAATAAATGTGAAAGGAAAGTGTAAGAGGTAAAGCTAATTAATAGGAGATGGAGGCTATAAAGTAGAAAGAGGATAAGTGAGGTGGATTTATGAGGATTTAAATTAACCAAGAATTCAACATTCCTCACAAATGGTTATTAGCATTTATGAAATTCAAAATTCTGTAAATTAGGAAATTAGCCAATTAATTAATAGGTCATTAATTAATTGTGGAGACTTAGGATAAGGACTGAATAAATATAATTTATTCATAAAAGCTAGGGATAATAATAGGTCATTCATCCCAAGAGAACAAATCAGTGGATCATTGGCCGAATCGAATGCATTAATGCACAATTGAATTGATTTTGATGATATTGGTAAGGATTATGATAGTTATAAGGCATTTATTAACTTTGACAATGCCCTCAAATAATGATGTATGAAAATGGTTAAATAGCATCAATGATCTTGGATGGTGCCAAAGGATTAATAAGGACAAGGAAACATTGATGAACTTGGACACACTAATACAATTGAGGTCAATTTTCGACCTTTATTTCCTCTAATTTTTTACTAATACTGGTCGAACGATCCACAAATGATTTTGCCACTATTTTTCTAGTCGAACGTTCGACACAACATACTTAAGGTCGAATGTTCTACGCCACACTTGGTCAAAATTAATATCTACAAATGACAAGTTTATTTGTCAAACTTTAGACTAATGTCTGTCAAAATGTTTGACCTATACGACCAGGATGCCAAACCCACGACACTAAATTTTGACACAGAATGGTTGATAGATAGATTATTTTGTGTCAAACGTTAGACCAATGTCTATCAAAATGTTTGAACTACCTGACCAGGATGCCAAACCCACTACACTAAATTTTGACACAAAATGGTCGATAGATAGATTATTTTGTGTCAAACGTTAGACCAACGTCTGTCAAAATGTTTGACCTATCCGATCAGGATGCCAAACCCACGACACTAAATTTTGACATAAACTGGTCGATAGATAGACCGTTTTATGTCGCATGTCAGACGGATGTCTGTCAAAAGTTTAACTAGCTGATTTAGGTACCATTGGGGGATATTATTTCACTATTATTTATGGAAAATTATTTCTCAATGTGCAATTGAAATCAAGTGGTATAGCCATCTGAAGAAATAGGTTTACTGTCCAAAATGGCCCTCCCTCATGCACCTTAAATATTGCTGGCCATGCAAACAACCTGAAGTCCACATGGATAACTGATACATGGTAGTTTTATTTATAAGGGAAACTAATGCAAGGTAAAAGATTTGTAGAAAGAGCAGTATCAACTGTCAGAGAAAAATTTGCGTCTCCACAGTGAGAGTTAAACAGTTGTTGATCCACACTTAACAGTACAGAAAGCTTGGCTCAAGATTCAAGAGATTTTGGTGCAGATTTTGATGGTGATTGCCTTCATGTTTTTTATCCAAAATCTCTTGAATCTTGAGCCGAGCTTTCTGTACTGTTAAGTGTGGATCAACAAATGTTTAACTCTCACTGTGGAGATGCAAATTTTGCTCTGACAGTTGATACTGCTCTTGCTGCAAAGCTTTTACCTTGCATTAATTTCCCTTTTAAATAAAACTACCATGTATCAGTTATCCTTGTGGACTTCAGGTTGTTTTCCTGGGCCAACAATATTTAAGGTGCATGAGGGAGGGCCATTTTGGACAGTAAACCAGTTTCTTCAGATGGCTATACCACCTGATTTCAATTGCGCACTGAGAAAGAATTTTCCACAAATAATAGTGAAATAATATCCCTCAATGGTAGCCCAATGAAATTGAAAACACTCTCAGAGATGTTCAATTCTATTGCTCGACTTAAAGGTCCAAAGACAGCTGTCAAGAGTATGGACATAGTTGAATGTTTTTTGATTGAGTGGCTATTCCAAGAAAGGTTTAGTACCTGCATGGATGACCTGGTTGTTATATGTGATACAACTAGTCTTGAGGCAATTTTATAATGTTGAACTTGGTCCAGTAGGTGGAGGTCATGGAATGGAGCCCTATTCTGGAGTTGGATATGGATACACTTGAATATAATTTCCTTGAACTCCTCATTTGGAGGTTTATTTGTAAATTTGTGGGCATTCAACTATTTATTAGTTTAATCCATATATTCTCTGGTAAACAACTAGGAAACACAAAGATTACAAGATACACATGTGCTCAGTAGGATGCTTCATTGTGCTCTTCACTATTAACTCTGATAAGAGAGAAGATGTAAAGAAGAAGCCCCTATTTCTTTAGAAATGAAATGTAGACCTATTCATGAAGCATTGACTTAATAGTCTTCAAGTCTAGAAAGAAAATGTCATCTGAAGCCCCTGTATGGATCTGCCTGATACCCTTCTTCACAAGTTGTGGATTGAATATGTGTTTCAAATTTTAGGGGATTTCATAAGACAATGCAGTTATCCATGCACTTATCCCTATGGAGCTTGAACTAGATAAACTGCTCTTGAAAAATGTTTCTGTGAAGGTTAAAACTTTTGGACTTAGAACAAAGATAACCAATATACTATGAGTGCATTTATTTTATATCCAATGCTTAAAATGTTTAAAGTCATTAAAAAGGTAACACTCCCTGGCTGAAAACCCCAAGGGCCAAAATGCAAGTTTGGCCCAAGTTAAAAACCACAAAACACAAGCTACAATCCCCAATTCTCAAAAGACAAATGATTAAGGATTTAAAAGCCAAAGAAGAAACTTACACTAGTAGAGAGGGGGGGATCGAGCAAATATGAGGATGATATCAAGCAAAATCCAAAAAATCAAACGAAAGTAGTGATAATCATGTATGGCTTCAAGAATGGTCTAGAAAAATTATTGAAGCTGATAGTGCATAAATGGGCATTAGTGAGGAGATCACACATGTAGAGGAAGAAGAAAGGGAGAATTGTACTAATGTTTCATTGTCATAATTTGATTAATAATTATAACATTCAATTAGTTTAAACTGCTACTGCTTATTTATTTGATTAATCTACCATATCCAAAAGTTTATTATAGGAACCATTTAAGCCATATTTACCCATTATTTTAGATTAATCAGAATGGTCCTCACACTTAAGACAGTTGAAAGGATGTCAGAAGAAAAAACTCTAAATACATCAGCAATAGCTTATGCTTTTCAAGACTAACATAACCATGGTATCTGCAAACACCCCACCGACAAGAAGGTTAAAGCAATTTAGTTGTTCCACTACCCTTAACAGAACATCACTTGAAAAGAGGGGCCAGACCCTGATTCATGAACAAAACCCAGTATGGACCAGTTTAGATCTGGCCAGGATTCCTGTAGAACCTAGAAACATAGCTGATAACAAAAGACAAATGAAGAAAATATTACAAAAAGATGGAAGTCTTGGTGGATAATATGCTGGCATGCCTCTGCTTTATATCCAGATTTTTATTTCTTTACGCCCAACAAATAAGTGATGACATGCTCAATGATGGCGGACCTCTAAGTGTCCAAAGTTTTATAGCTGACTATACATGCATGAGGAACATGAGATATTGATTAGTGATTTCTCAGAAGAAAATAACAAAGGATTATTTTATTGAATTTATGCATGTGTATAAGAATAAAAAAATATAAGGATCCCCGACTTAACATATTTCTACATCAGTATGAAATGGAATAGACAAGATAATAAAGATCCTTAATTGGGAAAACATGGGCAGAAGCATGGTTTCATACCATGGTTTGAGTTTGAAAATACCCACGATACTTAAATAACATGTGCGTAGACTTTACAGTGATGGTAAAAAAGTGATTTTAATTCTATTTGCTCATTTTTATAAATAAGTTTCAATTTATGGTGGAAAAGGGAGTATGATTCAATTCTGATTGACAACAAACCATCTCTTCTTGACTTTAAGTAGAAAATTCAGTGAATTAATTTAGTGAAAAATTTCCTCCATTGACAGAATATGGCTATTATTATAGAGAAAGATAAAATTAGAGTATCATGAAACTCAGGCTACCTAAAAATTCATGCAATATGAATTGTGTTATTTTGGACTGGTAAATTTGACTTCAAAATTATTTGGATAATTCACATACTTGAGTTGTAGTTATTGGCACATCACCAGGGTGGTCAGCAAAAAATTGTTTGTCATCCCAAAGATCTGCAGGTCCAAGAATAATATTGTAAGTGAAGCACAGAGTAAATGAAATACCAGAATTATGATGCTTTCACTCTAAGCTCAACTTACAACCACCGCATGCTATTAACTAGTTCACTATAAAGGGCAAGACGAAGCACACATAAATCATAAAATTTCATCAAAAATGTCCATTTCATGATCGAGGAGAAATATTCATTCAGTGGAAATTGAGAAATCTTCTAAATACAAATTTGAATTAGAACCATTTCACTAAAATGTCTGTGAAGCCAAAACAACAAAGAAAATAGAGTGGTAAAGACACAACATTATCACACTAAGAAACCACATTTTCAAATCATTCTAGGAACTGCTGAGTGTGCTCCAAGTATGAGCAAGCTTAAATAAGTAAATCCAGATGTAGTGAAGTACACAGATTCTATGCCCAGGGAGATATTCCCCCGAGAGCTGCTGAGTGTGCTCCAACTATGAGCATGCTTCAACATGTCAATCCAGATATATTAAGGGTTTGGAGTACTTGTTTTCATTTCCAGTTAATGTTCTTTTACTTCATTTCCAAATATTAGAAATTTATAAAAGTCGTATATTTCCAGCCATTCCAGTTCAGGGACATTACAGAACAAATTGCAGTATAGGACAAGTTGTTGGAAAATACCAAAAAACTATAACGACACCTTGTCAGGGGCACAACTCTACTGTTGATCAGAGTTTAATATGGTTTATTGTGTTAGAAATCTTGACTTGTGCTCTAGACCCACCAAAGTGATTGCTTTAGCATACATTTTACCTGGAAAAATTCAAACCCATAAAACCATTATGAAGGGCTCCCAAACCATGAAACATGAACATATAATAATTCCTAAATTCAACATTTTGTGACTCGTGAGTTTCATGTCATGAAGCCCCCTTAGCTAATTGGGGAGTACATGTCAAATTAAATTTTAGATTCCAAGGTGCATCTCTCAATCTTCTATTATTTAATTGTTCATTACTTGCTAGAAATAATTCAAAAAGGAATTATCATCTAAATTTAATAATCAACAATTTCAAGATTTGTGTATCTTCCTGGAGATCACTTATCTTCTTGCACATTACCCTTGTCTCAAATAAAGCTCCATTTACATCACACAATCATATGTATTTATTGTGTTCATTTCTTTATTTTTTATTCATTGATTTTATAACACATCAAGTTTCTGCAATTAAGAGATTTGTCTGCCAGATTTCCACTAAAATTCAGATCAATGCTATCAAAGCAATTTTTTATGTTTATGTATGTCCCATTGAATGAGATTAAGCCACAGGGAATAGAGTTTCCAGATGCAAATTTCAATATATCTTCCTTATCAGTTCAAACAATCTAAGATGGAAAAATCATTTCAAATTGTTTCTCAACCAAAGGCAGATGATGACAACACACTTCTCCAATATTATTTCAAATATTACACCTACAACATCCACCTCTTCATCAAGAAAACCCTTTTAGGATCTAGTACCCTTTGATGTAAGAGTGAACTTTGCAGTTCCTCTTTTTGAAGGCAAAGTTTATGCAAAGATAAAATTTGCCCTCTTACAAGACATATCCCATGTCAAAAATGGCAGCAACTGAATTGTTTTCAAAATAACAAAGAAGACAAATTAAGACTAGACCAAGAGGATGCCCTAGTCAATACTGAGAAAAATCTGTACATGTCATTAAAGAAGAATACTCTATGGATAATTATAATGGCTACCATAATAACGTTGCAACAATTGATACCAGTGTAGAGATTTGACAGAGAAAAATTCAACACATATCATGCCGAGGACACAAAAGTACATGACAGTCAGCAACAATTTTTTTTGAAATATTAGCCCACACAGGTAGTGGAGTTGGCTTGGGCCTTGGGTTTTCTCCCTAGTGGTCCCGAGTTTGACTCCCTGCCTGGATATTACTTGATGAACCTGGCTTGTGGGCGACTTGGTACATCCCTAGAGGATTAGTCTCGCCCCAGCTCACCCCTTCTTGAACCCCAACTTGGCATCAAGACCAAGGTAAGGTGGGCTGGGCACTAGGCTGGGTCATAGGGAACCCTCTCGCGCAACAAAAAATAAAATTGAAATATTGCAGTGACATGCAGTTTTACATCCAAGAAAATATTGAGTTTGTTGACATTGTGAAATTGAGTGAATCTTAGCACTCTGTAGTCAAGATCAAAGATAGAAATAAATTAAATTAATGTTTGCAAGTGACCAAAGGTAAGTCCACGGGACTAGAGGTTACAATGATTAAACAAAAAAAATGTAGAAAGAGAGAAATCTTGAATCAAAATATTAAGTTAATAAGATAAAAGTAAGTAGTGTGCCAATAACAAATAGCAATAAAAAGTGAACAAGAGCCCCAAAGATAGCCCTAATCTAGGATATAGTTCAAAGTAAACACTGGAACAATTCGAAACGATGGTGGGCCATTGGATTTCTTCTTTTTTGAATTTCCCAGCAGACAAAATAAAAGTATCCATGGTAATTTTAGGCACACAAGGTCATAGACAAAAAATCAATTGTGAAGAATTAGACTCACATTAATGTTTAACACAAATATAGGTAAGTTGAATTGAAATTCTCTCATTCATGGGAATGTTAGGCACACAAGGTTATATTGGTTCCAAATGGTGCTTGATAATGATACAATTGAGATGATTTTCCATGATTGAATATCCCAAAACAAAGATGAGATTGTTTCTTGGAGATGGCATCTTTCGAACAAAATGTAGCATACACTGTGTGCAAAACTCAACCAACCCATAAGCCCTTATCATTAAGTTAAGCTTCTTCACATAAACATTCACTACACAATATGATTTATATGCATACAAAGAGTGACTTATAGAATAAATTCTCTTTTAGATCATCCTGAATGTCTTCCAAATGTCATGGTCAACCTAAATCTCTTCTAGTTACTATATGGAATGACAAGTACTTGACAATACACCAGTAACTTCATTCTCAAAGAGATTTTTTTTTGAAAGAACCTTTTGTAATTCCAACGATATTCAAGGTTTCCACACTAACCAGAATGTCAAAAAAAAAACAAATTGACTCTGACTATTGGAGCCATGCATATAAAGAATATGTTTCTAAAGTTCAAACACGGGAAAAAACTGACAGCTAGAAGATAGTCAATTTCTCAAGTTTTGACAACCTGAAATGGAGAGCATATGCACTGGAATATCTT
>MU226802.1:2535557-2548256 GCA_018584345.1 Thuja plicata
ATAGGACAAATGACTCCTTTTCAAACTAGGGTTAGACAAAAAAAAGTTCATAACCATAAAAGACCCCATATACAACAGATTGACTCATCTTCAAACTGGGGTTTGACAAAAGAAAATATAATTCCAGCATGAACCCGAGGCAGGAAATAACATAGGAATTTTTCCATACTAATATGGATTACAAGAAGCCCTGCCTAGGGTATAACATAAATGAAACAATTTATACCCCTTAAGAGACAATAAATCCTACTTAGGATTTATTAAACTTTATCACAAACTTAACCACAGTTAATATGGGTATAGGACTGCAAGCGCAAAGACCGATATACAAGAAAACAAAGACACATGTATGGAAGATTATTATATAGATTTAACAAAAGATTAAATTAAAAACTCTAATATGGTTAAGAAGGATTTATTAAAAACCATAGAAAAGATAACCACCTTAGACTCACAAATGAAACCCTTAACAAGATAATCAATAGAGATGGATTACACAAACAACTCTTGAAATTAAAGATAAGAGAAATCTTGAGAAACAATTCAAGGAAAGAAGACACCTATAACAATCAAATCTTGCACCTCCTCTAGATCTCATATGATCTGCACATAAATCTCCTTCACAGCATTTCATAATTCTTCAAAAATATTGTCTCAAATATAAAACACTCACACAAACCAATTATCTCAGCTTCAAAACTTTCTATCCGCCATCAAGATCATTGTCTATTTCCTAACAAGGTTCAGGTCATGCCCTACCTCCATTGAGCTATCAAATGTATTAGTGATTATCAAGAGATCGATAGTTTGATAGGCATCATTATGAAAGCCAACATTGTGACAATAATCATCCATTAAAACAATGAGTTTAAACTCATTATCAATCATCATAGTCATCAATTACAATCCTTGCATCATCATCAATTACAATCGTACCATGAAAACATAGGTTCCATTACAGTCCTTGCATAGCGTTCATCAAAGTCTCCAACAAATATAGAAGCATCAGGGAGATTCACATTCAGGATCATATTCTCCTTCCTCTATGTTGGATGTGTTCTCTCATTCTTGAATATATATTTCACGCAATACATCATCAAGTGACAGTTCAGGTGTCTCTTCTTTCCAATAAAGAGCATGTCGAACATGTAGCATTGGTTGAGGAGGTGATTTGGGTGAAATTTGTCCTTGAGATGCTTGAAACCTTGCAAAAATCCATACTGGCTAACATTTCCTTGTCCAAGCATGCAACCATTCAAGTTCAGAAAATTGATCTGGGTTGTACGGACTAAAATGTCTCACAAACCATTGATTTATCAGATTAGTTTGAGTGGAAAAAATGCTAACTTTAAACAAATGTGAGTAAAAACTGAAATCATCTAGGAATTCATAATTATCAACTAGAAATGGTCTCGCAAAGAAATAGTGAATCACTATTGCATGATTATTCAACCATTCCTCTTGATTCCGGATAGTAGTGGTTCCCTGTATAGCTACCCTCAATTCCTGTGAGAGAGCAGCTTTGAGTAGAGATGGTCAATTTCCTCCATACATGTTGACCAAATAAGTTTTAGTTTCTGCATCATTTGGTTGTGGAGGGTGACATAACATGACCCGTTTGCCAGCAAGTATTGTACTTGCATCTCTAAATTGTATGCGTTGTCGATCATAGTTGACCAACTGGTGATAATGTAGCCTATGACTGTACCTTCCATATCCAATTTTGTATCCATCATAAAGCACATTTTACCTAATCATATTGTGTCTTCCCCTATTTGTTTTGTTAACACAAAGAAATAGCTTATTCAACAATTATTCGAAATACATTGCATAATCAATTCAATTTTATAAAATACGTGGCAGAACAAGCACCTTTGGAGAAAAAATCCATGTTCCTTCTTGCTACAGGAACACCTGAGAACCAAAGGAACACCTATAGGATCATATGAAAGATCCATGAAAGCATGTGGTCAAATGAGGCCTATAGGGCCATTTCATAATATAATTGGGCTATTAAAGCCATTTGGGACTCATTGAGTCATATTGAACTTTTGTGAGCAAAGTTGCTATAATGGGAAAAGGCCTAAAGGACTAATGTAAAGGGTAGAAATGGGGATTTGATTTTGTTTTATGTAAGGTCCATAAGTGACCATTTGATGTAATGGGATTGATATCTAAATGTTAAGATGCAAAAATATATGTAAGTTAAGTCGACAACTTTGCCCTGTTTTCCTCTCCTTTTCTATATATTAATCTGTCTGTAGGTGTCCATTCTTTTGTTGTAGATCATCAAGGTTTTCACAACAACTATGGAGCATGGTACTCATGTTACATGAGTTCTTTCTTGTGGGGGGGGGGGTATGGTGCACATGCACCAATGAAACTATGGCCATGAATGGTCAAGATTAACTTTAGCCAACATCCTCCCAGTTTGTGGTAAGCTTGGTGCTTTGGGTCAGGGTATGGAAATCCATCAAAGAATAATCAAAAGCAGATGTTTATCAGATGTTGTACTTGTGACTGCCCTAATGGACATGTATGCAAAATGTGGAAGCATAATGGAGGCACGCAAACTGTTTGACAAAATGCACAATCCAAACTCAGTCTCATGGACTGTGATGATTGCAGGTTATACTTAGTTTTCCATGAGATTGCTCTTGATCGAGAGTAAAGAATCAAAGATATATCTCATTATAGACGTCTACCGATTAATCCAATCCAACTAGAATTAATATTATATTATGGAATTTTTTTGGGACAAGCATTTCTTACCAAAGGAAGGGAGATATTGTAGCCTTAGCGGAACAAAGATTAAAAGATGGAACTAATAATGTTGTAGAGGCTTCAACAACTCTCTTGGCTCTTCAGATGGCTAAGAAGTTAAATCTGCAATGAGTTCATTTGGAAGGTGATTCACAAGTTATAGTTAATGCCATTAAAAATGGTGAAATGAAAGCTTGGCACATCCAAAATATATTGAAGGAAATATCTACTATTATCCATTCTCTCCCAAACTTCCAAATAAGTCATGTGTTTAGAGAAGGTAATATGCAGGATGATCTGGTCTCAAAATGGGCCATAACCTTAAAGCATATAAATCTAGCATGCTTTGAAATTTTAACTAATGATTTTATCACTCTGTAATTGTATATGTAGGTGGAACTATGAGATATGTATCCATTTTATGACTGCAGGTGTACTGCTAATATAAAGTGATCAATGCAGCCCGCGATTTTCTTAAATGATGGATATGTAAGCAAAATTTATATAATGACTAAGTTTGTAGATGAAGGTGACTAAGCCAAAGAAAAATTATGGGAGATTATTGGACTACAGTAGAAATTAAACACTTATGATGAAGTGACATAAGTGAGATGGCGTTAGCAATGCTTGATTTATGAGTAGGAACGTGCTTGGGATGTTACGGAATGAAGTAAAGTTATGCAAATTATGGAAATGATTGATATTACAGCTCCCTCTTAATAAATGATGCAATTGAAATGTGCAGGAGATGACATGAGGGTACCTTCAGCCTTACAGTTGCCATTTTTTATGTTTTAAAAAGCTCTCTTTTGGAAGCCTTCATCACTGTTTATTTAAAAAGAGAAAGAACTCTCTAGTGAAGGTTAAAATCATGGAGGCAACGGTTGTTGTGTGGACCCATAAACAACATAAATATTTTGAGGGGCCAACAAGCAAGGCCTGTATATTGGGTCTATTGAATGTGAATGATGATATGATAGCAGAGGCTGTATTGGAGGTGTTAGGAACCCAATTTCAACAACGCCATGAAAAAAGGCGTTCAAATGTGGATATAATTTCATTGGTTATAGCTTGGGCCCTCCAACTTGGAGAAGCAGAAAGGGAGGTTAAGAGGATAATCAAATTCCTTTTTGACAAGGAATTACTGTTAGGATTGGAATCCCTCCTGGAGTGGGCGAATTCGGGAGTGGGTCATGATTACAGTGAATGCTTTGAAAATTGAAATGATGGAATAAAATATGGTAGATTCCCATTCCTTTGGTGGTGGGGAAAAGTGGATGAAGCTTCCTACCCAAGGAATGTGCATGAAAAATGGGGGCAACTCAAAGCCCTGGCAAAAGATGCTCGAGCCTGCGAAGAAGAAAGAATTTGCACAATGTTTCTGGATGTGCCAAGACTAAGGAGAGGCTAGAGACAAAGGGGAAGGACTGATGGTGTTGAAGAAAACCCACTCTAAAGGGTTTTCTCTCTCCCATTTTTTTTCTCTTACAATGTAAAAGATAATATATTCCTAAATCCGCCCACAATCTCTTTGCTAGTTGTAAACTCTGGTTTTTCTCAATGGAGTAGCTCAGCCTAGGTTTTTGTATCCTCTACTAATAGTTTTCGCAGACATATATCAATTTTAGTTATGTGCTTAGCTTCCTTTTCACATATGCATATAATCGAAGTTTAGATGTTGAGCCTTCATGGCCATCGCCGGGTAAAACATGGCTTTTGTAATCTACATATTATGTGCCTATTTCACTCTCTAGATAAAGAGTGCTCAAAATGTAATACTTTCAACATATTAATAAAATACCCTATTATAGACCAATAAAAACAAAGTATAGAATTTGGAAAGCATTAATAAAGTTTTATGAAGGTTAGTGTTCCTTTGACATATTGAAGAACAAGTTTTGAAAAATTTCAATGTTCTCTTGAGACTTGGACACAGACAGGGAAGGCCATCATATAGAAAAACCAAGCATTGTATGCTAACTCCCTAGAAATCTGAAATTTAGACACCAAATCAATAAGTCATACTTGTCCCATATACGAACTTTTGATTTTTCAAATGAATGAGAAGTTTCAGTCAATATTATTTTACCATAGTAACATAACTAATGTAATACAAGGTGTATTACACCCTTGTCAATCTAGTTTAGTCACCCAAAGGGACACAATTGTAAAACCTAAAGACAATTCCCAAAACCTTCTTGACGAAGAACATTGCATAGATATGTGTTTGGTGTCATACTTCTAATCCTCATCTTAATATATAAGTTCTTACTTTAACATTAAGAGATATATATGATATTGTACAAATATTGGGAGAACCTCGTCAATTATTACATTTACAGAGTGATGCAAAATACGGGTGATATAAAATTATAAACTTTCCCAATTTCCAAATCTAGATTATGTTGTCTCAAGTTTTACTTCAAATATGCAACTTCAGGTGATATCGTGGTTACAAAAGCTAATTATATCACAAGAAGGATTTAAGGATTACAAATCTCTAGTTAGTCTAGGGATCCACAAATTAAAAATATTTGGTTAAAACTGTCATTGCTTGAGGACAAGCAATCTCGGGAAGAGCAGTCTATCACGCCTCTTCCATGAAACATTCTCACACCATCCTTAGAAAGAAAATAAAAATGGTAATGCTCAGAAAATTGTCTCATTTGTAAGACTTCACAATTTTATGTGATTTAGATTAAAGGATATATGTGTAAAATAGAGACGAGAAAACAACAATTTTATCACATTGAAGGACTGCAATCTAAAGTCAGCATCGATGCATAAACTTGTGTATATATAGAAATCCATATACAAGACAACAAATACAACGATAAGTTCAGGCACATGTTAAAGATTTATGTATTAAAATAGCATCAATTTGTTTCTATACTAATACATGTGTTATTAATCATTAATGGGGAGAGATTTCAATAAGTTAAACAACAACAATTTATTAGTGAAGGGGCAATGGATAGTTATAGAGAGATGACACTTTTAGGAGGGTTTTGACCATGGAAAAGATATAACCTTCATTATAGATTGAGAGATATATATGTTAGTGGTTTACATTAATCATAGTTATTTTTTATGTTAGACTAGATATAAATATAATAAATGTTTTGTTAGTTACAATAAGTTGACAAGAATTGTTAATCGTAAGGTAGTTTATATAGGAAAATCAGTGGCATTATAAGCCAATTTACAGTAATGTAACAACAACGCAAATAAATCAACATTTCATTTTTATTATTTTACTATTACATTGTAACAATGGTTTGATCTTCTCACCATTTTAATATGGTGTTAGAGCACTTAATCTCTTTGTCCCCATGATAGTGTTGTGAGGTGAGGAAATTGTGTGATGCATTTATCAATATACTTTATGAAGATCCATTTTTACTCATACAAATATACAATTTGAGAAGGAATAAATGTGATTAATTTTTCTATTTGTAATTTTTTGAAGACATCTAGATTCTTGTGATGCACATATCAGTGTGACAGGGGAGGCATTCAATTTTAGAGGAGCACCAATGGAAGAAGATGCTTGGAAGAAGATGCTAGCAGGGGTTGCTGAATATGGCTTTACATCTGCTAGTTCAATTTTCTTCAAAGTGTTCTAAAGTTTTTTTAAAAATTGATGTGGCACATATCTTTCATCCATTGCAATCCTTGAGACCTCTTCCTAGGTGTGATACATTGCATCGAGTTTAAGGTACCAAAAATGCATTGGAAAATACCATATGTTGAGGTGTACAAGTGAGGATTGGAGATAAGTAGGCATCAATTGGCTCATCTAATACTTAAGAAAATTTTGATTTATTTGGATTTACATTTTTATCACTAGACATAACAAACCCTACGAAAAAATATTTGCAATCACTGTGAGTATTACACAATATCTAAAAGGGAGGTTGTGATAGAAACTGGGATTTTATTGATACTGCAAAGTGTTTGAAGTTGTAGATGGTCACGATTCATCATTTTATCATTGGTTTATTCTCAAATTAAGATGATGTTGTTTGTGAATAAAGAAAATCATTGTAGTACTAACAAATTTCTTACAAGATATGTGAGAGAAGCACAAAATGCAGTGTGGTAAAATCAAATATTTCATAGATAAGGGGACATGGGAGTTTATGACTTGTAAATCTATTGCAAAAAATATATCGGTGACTATGGAGGATGCTAAGAGTGTCAAATTATAGATTGAGATCATGACCATCCTCTCTAGGAATTACCACAGCACTCAAGGATGTCTTTGAGGAGGCACATGTGCATTTGGTCATGAAGATCTATGCTAGTAGTGAGCAGAAGTAGGCAGCTATTATTATGGTCCAGAGAGAAATTCAGTATTTTGATGAAACACATGACTGGGCTACACAATTTGAGCTCATCAAAACACTGAATAATGTCTCTATTGGGAAGATTTATGTTGAAATAGAAAGGGTTTGATTGGTCAGAAAGCTTGTAAAAATAAAGGAAGAATAGGGTCTTATTGCTAAGGGGACTTCATGAGACATCAATATTGTGCGTCTATATTCTAGAAGATTGACAAATCTTTCCATCTGTCTTGATAAGGACATATTGTAATATCTTATAAATACTGAAATTATACATAGAAGGGAAGTCATCAGTTGGCGGCTATGTTTGTACTAGGTGGATACACACAGACCCTGAACCTTCCCTCTCTCCATTATGAAATATCTTTCTCTCTTTGTTGAGTGCCAAAATCTATTGTGGATTTAACGTGACTATACTTCCAATTATTAGTGCATTTGGCTCTTGACTTTATTCTATGTCTATCGAAGGGCCTCCTCCCTTTTCCCTATCATAATCCTCTCATCTTCAATTAGTATCTCGACTCTTTGTTGTTACCACTGTACAAATGTTCTGAGTATTAACACTTTCGCACGCGTAGACCAGTCAATGGGAGTTGTGTTCAATGGGTGATGTTACTTAGTCGACACTCATAGTCCATTCTCCTGATTTCCCCCATTACATCAACATATCCCATCAAATCTAGGGATACAAAAATTGGGGGAGGTGACAAAGAATATCATAAGAAGGAGATATAATTGAAGAATACACATGGAGGAAGGTATCGAATGGGATGGATAATGCCAGGGCATCGACTATAAAAATAACCCTAATCAATCTGCAGAGAATAAAAAAATCTATCTAAAATAGCAGAGAAAGAACTTGAAATACACAATGTAGAAAATAATTTCAGAGCAAAAAATGACTTACAATAACAATATTAGATGCATAGTCAATCCCTCTTCTTGCCCTCGAACGCTTTGGTAAACAATGAGTTTCAATTTTTACAACCCGACCATCTACTACAAAATGACTTTGTTAAACTCTTCCTCCCGCCCACGCCTAAAACAAAATGAAGTGAGTTCATTTGTTTGTTTTTTTTGTTTATATCCCGATTTGGTAAAAATTTCCACAATACATTTAACTAGAGTCAAAATTTAGACCAAATTGGGACATAAACAAAAAAAAAGAGAACATCACAAGACAAAATGGTTTGTGGTCAAAAATAAAGGTTGAAAAATGACCTTAAATGTATTAGTGACAATGCTCCTGAAATAGTAATGATGATTTGAAATAGCATTGATGAACTTGGACAACGTTATTGAACTGATGATGATAGGTTAATAGCAATAGCATAGGTGAACTTGGACAATGCTATCAGATGGATGATGAAAAGGGATGTGACATTGATGAAATTGGACAATGCCCCTTGAATAATTGGAATTGGTCAAAATGATTCAAGACTGATTAGGAAGAGATTAGGAATGATTTGAATTGTTTTAGGATGATTGATATGATTTAAGAATTTTTAGGATCAAATAGGATCGCTTTAGGAAGATTTAGGATTGATTGTGATCGATTGGGAAATGATCAATTCGGCCAAGAGGACATAAATGATAGTAATTGATGACACGAAAGAATGACACAATATTAGTGACTGATAAAGATCAAACTCACAATATATAAGACATGTTAAAAAGGGGGCATAGGCATTGAACCATTTTTGGGTGTCTAAAATGGGATGGGTGACCTCCTGGGAAGCCTTGGTGCTTCACCTCTATGATAATTATCTAGATGCAATGAGTTTTAATCATTCCATTCATTCTCATAAGAGATGGGTTCTTGTGAACCAATACTCATGAAACATGGTTCAATGAGTTTCACTCAAAAAATTACATAGTTGAATCCTGATAGCAATATCATAATTTGACTTGTTGTGGAAAATATCTCCTACTTATAAATTGATGAGCATAAGGGGATTTCTAATAAATGGATCATAAGGAAAAAAATCTTTCTGAATTTTTGTCGAATGGGGTTGCAAGAAGAGTGGGTTTAACCATGGATGAAACTTTGTAGTTAAGCACAATCAAGCTAGAGTAGTACTGGGATTTGTGACCTCCCGGGAAGTTGCAGGGGTTCACCTCTATGAGAATCACCTAGATACAATGAGTATTAATAATTCCATTCATTCTCATGAGAGATGGGTTCTTGTGAAAAACTACACATGAAACATGGGTCAATGAGATTGACTCAAAAAACTACACAATTGAATCTTGATAGCAATTTCATAATTTGACTTGTTGTGGAAAATATCTCCTACTCATCAATTAATGAGCTTAAGGGAATTTATAATGAATAATTCACAAGGAACAACACTTGTTAAAGGTTTTGAAAATGGGGTTGCAGGTAGAGTGGGTTTAACCATGGAGGAAACTCCATAGTTAAGCACACTAAAGCTAGACAAGTAGAAGTATGGGTGAGCTCTCAGGAAGTCTCAGTGTTTCACCTCTATGAGAATCACCTAGATGAAATGAGTGATAAGATTTCTATTCATTTTAATGAGAGATGGGTTCTTGTGAACCACTACTCATGAAAAATGAGTCAATGAGTTTGACTAAAAAAACTACAGTTGAATCCTGATAGAAATATCATAATTTGACTTGTTGTGGAAAATGTGTCCTACTTATCAATTGATGAGATTAATGAGGTTTCTAATGAATTGTTTGAAAGGAACAATACTTGTCAAAGGTTTTGCAAATGGGGTTTCAAGTAGAGTGGATTTAACCATGGAGGAAACTTTGTAGTTAACCGTGCTCAAGATAACGTAGTATTGGGATGGGTTACCTCCTAGGAAGTCCTGGTGCTTCACCTCTATGAGAATAACTAGATTCAATGAGTATTAAGTGTTCCATTCATTAATACGAGAGATGGTTCCTTGTGAACCACTACTTATGAAACATGGGTCAATGAGTTTAACTCAAAGAAACTACACTGTTGAGTCCTAATAGAAATATCATAATTTGAATTAATGTGGAAAATATATCGTACTTATAAATTGATGAGCTTAAGGGGATTTCTAATGAATGCTTCATAAGGCACAACACTTCTGAAAGTTTTCCAAATGGGGTTTCAAGCAGAGTGGGTTTAACCATGGAGGAAACTTCATAGTTAAGCATGCTCGAGCTAGAGTAGTACTGGGATGGGTGACCTCTTGAGAAGTCTCAGTGCTTCACCTCTGTGAGAATAACCTAGATGAAATGAGTGCTAAGTTCCCCATTTATTCTCATGAGACATGGGTTATTTTGAACCACTACTCATGAAACATGGGTCAATGAGTTTGACTCAAAAAACTACACAGTTGAATCCTGATAGAAATATCATAATTTGACTTGTTTTGGAAAATATCTCCTACTTATAAATTGATGATATTAAGAGGATTTATAATGAATAGTTCATAAGTAACAAAAATTTCTAAAGGTTTTTCAAATGGAGTTTCAAGCATAGTAGGTTTAACCATGGAGGAAACTCTGTAGTTAAGCATGCTCAAGATAGAGTAGTACTAGGATGGGTGACCTCCCATGAACTCTCAGTGCTTCACCTCTATGAGAATCACCTAGATGAAATGAGTGCTAAGCGTTCCATTCATTTTTATGAGAGATGGGTTATTGTGAGCCACTACTCATGAAACATGGGTTAATGAGTTTGACTCAAAAAACTACACAGTTACATCCTGATAGAAATATCATAATTTTAATTGTTGTATTTTTATCTCCTACTTATGAATTGATGAGCTTAAGGAGGTTTCTAATGAATGGTTCATAAGGCACAACACTTACTGAAGGTTTTTCAAATGGGGTTACAAGTAGAGTGGGTTTAACCATGGAGGAAACTATATAGTTGATCACGCTCAAGCTAGAGTAGTACTGGGATGGGTGACCTCTCAGGAAGTCTTGATGCTTCACCTTTGTGAGGATCACCTAGATGTAATGAGATCTAATCATTCCATTAATTCTCATGAGAGATGGGTTCTTGTGATTATTACTCATGAAACATGGGTCAATGAGTGTGGCTCAAAAAACTACATAGTTGAATCTTGATAGCAATATCATAATTTGACTTGTGGAAAATATATCCTACTTATTAATTGAAGATCTTAAGGGTATTTCTAATGAATGGTGTGTAAGGAACAACACTTGCTGAAGTTTTTTCAAATGGGGTTGCAAGAAGAGTGGGTTTAACAATGGAGGAAACTCCATAGTTAAGCATTCTGAAGATAGAGTAGTACTGGGATTGGTGACCTCTCAGGAAGTCTCGGTGCTTCACCTCTATGAGCATCACCTAGATGGAATGAGTTCTAAGCATTCAATTAATTATCATGAGATATGGGTTCTTGTGAACCACTACTAATGAAACATGGGTCAATGAGTTTGAATCAAAAAATTGCACAGTTGAATCCTAATAGAAATATCATAATTTTACTTGTTGTGAAAAATATCTCCTACTTATTAATTGATGAGCTTAAGGGGATTTTTAATGAATGGTTCATAAGGTACAACACTTGCTGGAGGTTTTGAAAGTGGGGTTGCAAGAAGAGTGGGTTTAACCATGGAGGAAACTTTGTAGTTAAGCGCACTCAAGCTAGAGTAGTGTTGGGATGGGTGACCTCTTGGGAAGTGTAGGCGCTTCACCTCTGTGGGCATCACCTAGATGCAATGAGTGCTAAGCATTCCGTTCATTCTCATGAGAGATGAGTTCTTGTGAACCACTACTCATGAATCATGGGCCAATGAGTTTGACTCAAAAAACTACACACTTGAATCATGATAGCAATATTATAATTTGACTTTATATAAATTTAAGATGTAATTTTTTTTTAATTTTATAATTTGTAAAATCATTTTTCTTAAATCTGATTGGTTTAAAACATTTTGTGTTATAGGGACAAATGTGTAGGAAATTTTTTTGGTTGTAATTTTTCTAATTAAAAAGATTACTACTTTTTAAGTTTTTTACTTTTTCTATTTTATTCCCACAAATTTCATTAGATTTTCTGGTGGCTATTTTTATAATTAAAAAAATTACTATTTTTCTTTTATTTTCTTTTTTGAACTATTTTTTTTCTCATTCCCCACATTTCACATGTTTTTCTTATTTTCTATGTAACCCTCATGCATTATTTTATCTACAAATTATATATTATTTATATTAACAAATATATAACGTATATTATGTTTATATGTTATTGTATACACCTAAAAATGGTCAAAGCAAAAATAATCAAATACAAGTTATTTTGAATTAATTAAAATCAATAAATCAAATAACTAGGTAATTGAATTAATCATTTAATTACACAGTTCGTCAATTGATTAAATTCAATTCAATAAATCAATCATGGATAAGGTAATTAATTCTTTTGAATTAATTAAATCATAATATCCCTCACCCACTACTACATGATGAAAAATCAATCAACCAATGGGAATAGAGGAAAGCAAGCACATGGATCATCAAAAGGCTTTGTTATCTTAATTAAATCCTAATATCTCTCACCCACTACTACATGATGAAAAATCAATCAACCAATGGGAAAAGAGGAAAGCAAGCACATGG
>MU226802.1:2548306-2567901 GCA_018584345.1 Thuja plicata
AAAGGCTTTGTTATCTTAATTAAATCCTAATATCTCTCACCCACTACTACATGATGAAAAATCAATCAACCAATGGGAAAAGAGGAAAGCAAGCACATGGATCATCAAAAGGCTTTGTTATCTTAATCATTCAATCTTAAGAGAGAATCTTGTCCACTCAAAGGAGACGCATCATTAACCCCTAACCTCAACCATGTTTTTGACTATGGTTATCTTAAATTACCGCCTACACCTTGGGAAATCCTATAAATAGTAAGAATTCTTAATGAAAATCATCTACTTTCATAATCCAAAGTCCACTTTCATCCCGAATTCATCCAATTTCATTCAAGCATTAAGTTGTAGTTCATTTGCATCCACTATATTTGGATGAAAATTGATAATTGCATCTAGTAGCATCATAATGGAAAATTATCATAAAGTTTTAGGAGGATTCTAGCATGGATATTAGCTTAATTTGCATCCATTCACTTATCACTGCATCAATTCATCCTCTTAGATAATTAATATTCTCGTTCTAAGAGTTGTCACTTTAGGATTGCATTGCAGATAAGAGCATTTTTTTAGTCCTTTTAGCTAGAGATCCATGAGAGAATCTCAAGAAATAATTTCAATTTGTTAATTAGCATAGATATTTTTAATTCAAATTGATAATTATGATTGAATTAATATTTCATGCAGGTTTGTAAGTTGCAGTTTTACACACACACAAATGACACCTACTGTGGGGCCTGATGCCCTACATTCTCACATAATTTTCTAAGTACTTGTGAAGAATTGACAGTGAAAATTTCTATTTGAGCATAAGAAGTTTGCATTTGAGCATATGAAGTTTTCATTTGATCAGTAAAATATATCATATGATCCATAAAAGTTCACATTTGATTAGTAGAGCGTCTCATTTGGCCTTTGGAAGTTTGCATTTGAAGCATCTCATATGATCCATAGAAGTTCACATTTGATTAGTAAAGCATCTCATCTAGTATGTAAAAGTTTGCATTTTGTCAAAAGAACATCTCATATGAGCTATAAAGTTCGCATTTGGTTGATACTAGGGAGTTTTGGAATGTGTTTCTTGATTTGATAAAATGCAGATTAATTGAGGTTTCAGATAGATAAAGGGATCAAATTGAAGAAAATTATTCATCTTAGGACAAGATCTTACATTCTAACATTATTTTTTAAAGTGTGTTTTTTCAATATTAACATGAAAGAATCTCAAAAATTGATAGGAGTGTGCATTTAGAACAAATAGATTGGCATAAAACTCAAAGGAGTTCACCTATGATCAAAAGGATCCTCACATTTAAATTATATTATATCTCCATTTGACATTTTTGATCACATTCAATTCTTTGATCCATCTCATTTGTTCTTTGTTCCATCTCATTTAGTCTCTATTCTATCTCATTTAGTCTTTGTTCTATCTCATTCAGTCTCTATTTCATTTTATTTGGTCTTTTTTCCATTTCATAAAGTCTCTATTCCATCACATTTGTTATTTATTTCTTAGCATGTTATTTATGATAGGGAACAAAATAATTGTTTATAACTTGATAATTTGAAGTCTAATTGATATGTTGATGACTTGTAGATGACTAAAGGGATCAAATTAAGGAAAATCAGAAAATATGCATTCAAATTACCTAACCATTTCCAAGAGGAAGAGGAAAGAATATTATACAAAAGTTCATAAAGGACACAAATAAACTTTGGAGGAGAAATTTCAAGCCAAAATAGGTATTGGAAAATTGTAGCTCTTTATCAATATGTTTACAATACTTCATTTATCCATATAGATGTCTCTCCTCTTTAAAGATGACCCAATTTAAGAAATTCTAGAAAGCTACATTCAAAATACCTGACTATTTTCAAGAAAAGGAGGCCAAAAGACTAAACAAGTGGGCTAAGAGAACACATTGGGAAAATGCAGATGAACAACTTGATTAAGAAGGTAAAGAATATAGTAGATATTTGATGATTTTAAACTCATATCAAGCTTTCTATCAAATACCTAGGATCAATATAGATGCTTAATATTTCTAAGCATTTTTATCATTTATCCATTTCTTTGCATTTATTCAATTTGCTCATTTTATGTTGGACTAACGTTCGCAGAAACATTGGATGCTAAGGAGAGGGAATGATCATTGAGGTAACGTATAATAAAAATCAAAATCCTCAAAAATGCACACAACTTCGAACAAGGTACACACAACAAACTTTTAAATCTTTCATGTACCTTTCATTTCATCTTTTAAAAAATTTCAAAGTTCAAACACATCGCATAATTATGAAAACCTCACTTTTCTTGTGAATAAGGGTATTAGGCCTATGCTCTCATCTTTTCAAGATGATTGAAATTCCAAACATAACTAAGTTCCATTAAATTAAAGGTTTAAAAATTAACAACATATCTAGAGTGTTTGGAGAATAAAGGTAATAGGGATATGCTCTCATCCTTCTTAGGGTGATCAAAATCCTCACCCTACTTTTATCTCATTTTCCTTTAAGTAGTGAATTCATTTTTAATCCATAGTGGGCCCACCTCCCAATATTTTACTTAATGTGGACGGTGAGAGGAACTACCACTAGTACAAAAACAAAAGTATGTGACCAAATAAACTACCGAAAATTGTAGATAAATGACCAAATTTGGTCACGTGACCAGTGGTAGTTTATTGTCGGTCATTTATCTTGTGACCAAATTTATGACTAAACTATTTTAGTCATTTATTTGCTCATTCATTTGGTCATATATTTAGTCATGTATTTGGTCATTTGATAGTTTATTTGGTCATTTATTTGGTCATTTAGTCATTTGGTAGTTTATTTGGTCATTTAGTCATTTATTTAGTTTTTTGGTAGTTTATTTGGTCATTTGGTAGTTTATTTGGTCTTTGGTCATTTATTTGGCCATTTGATAGTTTATTTGGTCATTTGGTAGTTTATTTGGTCATTTAATTGGTAGTTTATTTGGTATTTTATTTGGTCATTTCTGTTATTTGGTAGTAAATGTAGTTACGAAATAAAAATTTAATAAATTTTAAAATGAAAAAAATATAATATTAGACTTGGACTAAATCATAAAAGCAAATAAGAGTATTACACATGAACAAGCTACGACAAACTAGAATTAAAAGATTGATTCAACATCATGATGATAAATAAAGGTAATCTCCAATAAGAAAAATTAATGCAAATATATATCAAATTATAATGTCAAAGTTGTCTAAAGAGTATATACGTAAATATAATAAAAAATGTCAAACTTGTTTAAGATTTTCCAACTCTTTCAACACCTTGATGATTAAAATATCTAAACAACACATTCAAAATATTGCAATATTATAAATCAGTGATCCAAAATTTCTAACAAATAACACATAATAAACTTGTTGATCAACTATGTCATTTTTTCCAAATACGTTAGTGGCCACCATGTGAAAGTTCCCTCTTTCTCTTTGAAACGAATAGCCCCATCTGTTTTGTCTTCATAAAGAAAGGGTATGTTACTTGTCACTTTTAAAATATTTACATTTGCATCTCCACTTCCTTTCAAGTTGACTCCATGTACAATAGACAAGGAGTGAATCCGCCCAATACCAACAACATCACCATCATATAGATCTAACACATTAACTTTATCCCCTTCTTTGAGTTTATTATCAATACATTTATGCAAAAAGAAAAAAATAACACATTAGATTACATAGGTAATGAAAGGCAACAAATATAATGCAATCATAAGTTTCTAAATAAAAAAAGACCAAAATTAATGTCCATTCCTGTTGCACTTCCATTTCTTATGTTGAAGACTAAAGTCCTTGGAACACCATCAAAAGATCTGGGTTGAGAAAGAGATTTGGTAATTGATTCTTGTTGTTGAAGTTTCATGGTTGTAGGTGCACATTCACTCGTTGCAGATGGGTGGACATGGAGGTCTACCTAGAGGATCATATTAGATGATCCACGGCTAGAGAGCATGGTCCACTATGTGTCAGCAATAGACCAGGGAGAGATGCATGGAAGGGACTCCCAAGTGAGGGGCATAGGTTGTTGGTTGTGGAGAAGCATGGAGGAGTGAACTTGAGTCTGGAGCAGCACCTTGAAGGAAACCACTACAAACTCCATTGATGGGAGTCTCAGTTTGAAAACATGGTACACTAAATATATCAAGAAGTGAAAGAAGACAAGAAGGAAAAGAGGCAAAGACCCAAATGAAGACACAAAAGAAGACAAAGTTGAAGATGCAATTCGCAGTCCAATTATTTTTGTAGGTTATTGCATACACATTTCCAAGAGACTTGGAAAACTTTCAAGCTCAGCAGTATGGTGCAGGAGCACCTCATCGAGGAATTATAAGGTCGTGAAATAATCAATTTGTTTGTATAAGGTAATTTGAATATATTTGGAGTCACATTAACTATATTGACATAATCATGTTATCAATTAATTGATTTCCTTAAAAGTTGTTAAAATGCAACATTGTAAAAGTTGGTCAAAACATGTAATAGCAAGATGAAGGGTTATTTTGGAGGTTTTACGGTCAATAAAGTAGTTGTTGTAACTACACAAAGGAATATAAAGAGTCATGGAGAGGAAATAAAAAGGGAGGTGGCGGTGTCAAAGAAAAAGAGAGTTTTTTGTTTTTTTTGGGACAATAGATGTAATTCTGTCTGTCACCATTCTTGGTGACAGTCATGAATGTTTATAGTTTATTTCAAGGGAGATCTTCCAAGTGTTGAAGAGTGAGAAATTGTAGGGTCACCACTAATAAATTGTAATATACTCTTTTATTGAATAACAATATTTTGCAAAGATGGATTCAAGTTGTTTTGTCTTGAACATTTAGTTTCAATCACATTTTTTACTATTCTTGTGCATTTTCCTCTTGATGAATGGATTGGTTTAAATCTAAAAATAATTGGGAAGTCTTTTAGGGAGTATCTAATTTTAGTTAATACTGATTAGAATACCTATGGTGAAGTATGGAGAGAAAATGGATGCCCTATATGATTGTTTATCTTACTATTTTCCCAAATCTGGGACAGTAAAAATAAGTCTCAATACGGGGGCAATAACTTTCAAACCCACTGTTGGATTTCCCTATATTTTTTATATTATTTATAAACCCTAATTTTAAACCACTCCACTTGATCAATTTTCAAGATAATGTATAGAGTTAAAATGGTGAATAACAAAATACAAGATAGGAAAACTGCCATGACAGGACAGTCACAGTCATGGAAGACTGTGTTTGTGTTATTTGGTCCTTGTCCAAAGGATGAAAAGTGATATGAAAATGTTTTTCCATATTTTAAATTCACTTGTAAGGAGTATGTGTGGATCCCTAGAGTTAGTTGAATATTTTGATTTGGTTCTTGAATGTAAAAGGGCAGTAATAGTATTGTAGACAGTCAACTCTCCTTTTGTGCAGTGATTTTAAATATTGGATTCTCAAAACCATATAGGGGAGTTCACTATCTGAAAATATTTATGGTTTAAGTTTTTTTTCCTCTCCATGAAAATATTGTATTTTTTTTTAAGGCAAAGAATCCAAATTTTTTGATTGTTCCTGAACAGTATTTTGTGTGCAAACAGTCATTATTTTGAAGTTCCAATGATTGCATAAGGCTCTCCCACTTTATATGGTTATTGTTGCTTGTGGGAGAAGCCTATCCCTATACCATATGTAAATATATGGTGTGAGATTACAGGGATATGTAGGAGAGTCAAGAGATTGATCACTAATTGTGTGGGAATGCCGATTGAGGGTAACTAGTGCTCGGACCAGTCAAGGTCTGAGAGTTCCATCCAAAGGAGAGTCACCTTTTATGACTTAGAAGGTCATAATATGTTCATGTAATGGTGTTGGATCCACTGAGAGGGTCTGGAAGTGTTTGGAGAGGTCTGGTTGAGAAATCCCTAGGCTAGTGCATGTAGGAAGGAGGGTTTGGTGGTTGGAGTGTAGAGATAAGTTGGCATCTCCTATAAAATGGAAAATGTGTTGATTTAGATAATGTATAAAGTCTATTTGAGGGTTGAGAGGTTTGGGGAATTTATTTGTTAGTAGTTTCTTTGTAATAGGAGGGTTACTTGTAGGGCAACAATGTACTAGATTGGACATTTGGTCCAAAGGAGTAGCATCTGAGTTTGAGATATGTTGAAGAATAGGGAAAAGGGTATATAGATATGCCTTTAGGTTTGTGAGTGTTTTGGGAAATATTTGATTTATCCTTGGAAAACCCGCTGAATAGGGTTACTAGGGATTAAGGGCTAGTGAGAACTTGGGTAAGGGTTATTGAAAGATCAAGTTGAATGGTTGAATCTAGTGGATTGATTGAGGGACATTGGCATGTTTACAAAGTGTGGAGCCTCTGGTGGCATAAGGAGTTGATGTGCACTCTGATAGGGTATGGTGTGGATTGGATCCATGGAGATGATCCTAATGAAGAAGCTTGTTGGGTGTTGTGACAACACTAATGGAGTCCCTCAAGAAACTTACTGATTGAACTCCTTATCCTACTCACATGTGCAAACATGGCATGTTTATTAAACAGTATTAGTGAAAGTATTTAAATAGAATAAATTAAACAGTATTGCTGAAAGTATTTAAATAGTTTAAATTAATAACTAACAATCATATCCTAATTATTAAGGAAAAAGTAAAGTTTTATAGCACTCACCTTTGCAAGTTTAGTACCGCTAGTACTATAAATATCATGCACATCCTCTTCAAAATCAACATAATCACTACCAACATTTTTGTTTCCTTTTCGATTTGATCTCATATGATTGCTCTGCATGTAGTTTAATCATCATGAAAAATTAATATAATTCAAGTAAAGAATACAAAATCTATAATTTTTTCTAGAACACAAGTATTATATTACCTCAACTTCAACACAACTATGATTGGGATGCACATTATTATCCACCAGTTCATCATGATCACTGTCAATATTGGCAGCTTTGTTGGCATCAAGGTGTTTTTGTTTTTGTGTTGCTTTGATAAAATTGTTCTCCATGTAGTTAAAATTGATTAAAGTTTGGTAGAGAGGAAATAACATAAAACAATGGTGTGAAAATGCAATAACAACAATGCTATGTGTATGAGAATCAATGCTTAAGGATAATGTTCTATATCTACAAATTTAGAAAGATGGTGATCAAAATGATGCTTTCAACAATGCAAAGATACATTAGTATGAACTAGAATTAACTCATCAGTAGAGTCTCTTACCTGATATGAATCCATGGAATTATGGTGATTCCATGTAGAAACTATAATCTGAACCGAGGAAGTCAATTGTGAAAATTTCTCATTGAGAGTATGTAAATAACTCATTATATGTTGGTACCCTTCATTTGAGTTGACATGATTTGGAGAGGCTCTTACTGGGTGTTCCACATATGGTTGTGAAATCTCTATTAACGAACTAGATTTCCACTTCATACTACTCTTATTATTAGGATCTAGTCCTACCATATAGTTGACAATATCTTCTGCACCTACTTCTCTATTATTGTTTTCCACCTAAAATACAATGTTAATTTTAACACAGTGAGTTCAATAAAATATTGAAATAAATAACACAATATAAATTGAACCAAAAATCCATACACTTACTCCAAATTTGTTTAGTTTGGTCTGCAACTTGCTTTGGCCAAATGTATATTCATCCCTCACATTATCTATTTCTCTCTTGTCTTTGTTTCTGTTTGTCAAATATTCTTCAGAATGCATACTTTCTTTCAATGCCTCCTACTGTTTGGGAGATAGAGTGGTGGATAAACTCTCTTTTCCCTCCATGATTTTTTTTTCTGCAATTGTATTTGAAATTGTTCATTAGAAGTCTCATCTTGTTCTTGTAACACTTTCTAGATATTTGTCCATCACTAGTGTAAAAGGAATTTTCCATTTTTTGTATAACATATTCCACATGTTGTGTATCTTTCTCTGCAAAATTTGATTTGCAAATATCCAAATGGGCTCTACATCTTATGCCCAACTCAGAGGCCCACCTTGTAGCATTTTTCCCAGTGGGTTCACCATCTCTTGATACCTCAACCAAGAATGGATTCCTCCCTACTCTAAAAAGAAGAAGGATGAGAATCATTGTTTCACTTTTATTTTCCCTTGCCAAGTTCATGGTCTGGCTTGTTAATCTCTGCATAAGATTGGTTTTGTTCATTTGCAAGATGCGTTATCAATTGTTGTAGTAAAAGGCAAGAGGCAAATCAGTGTAACCTTTGATCCACTGTTAAAGTTATTGAGAAGCAGTAAAATATGAAAAGTACACCCACCTGAGTCTGTGGAGCTCAAATAAGAAGGAGGATTAACTCTCATCAATTAGACTTTTCCTTTTATGAATCAAGAGTTGGGAATCTAAGAGTCAAGCATAATTTCTATATTGAGATTCTGCAAGAAAAATCTCTAACAAAATGGTGACTCTACTAGGGAGGGTTGAAGTAAACCATGTTTAGTCTATCCTAGATTTTTTGGTGCAACAACTTTTCAAATAATTTTGATCCAGTTTCGAGTTAACTAAAACCATTAGAGAGAAGTGGGTTTCAACAATTAGGTTTCAAAGTTCATAGAGACTAATCCTTTTATTGTTCCATTTCTTGTTTAATTCTTAAACATTTTCCCATAATTGTTGTGGGTGGCGACTCTAACTCTGTACATTCCAGTGTGATTTTCATATTGAAATTGTGAAAATACTTGTCTAATTTAAAGATGAGTCGGCAAAGAAACACCAGGTCTTACTATAGATCTAACCCTCAGAAGGATATAGGAGAAGAGATCCATACACCTGGAAGGAGATAGTGGTCCAAGAGACGTGGATCAAATCATAATTCTCCCAATACTTCAAAGGGGAGAATGGAAACCCCTATCCTTTAAAGAAGGTCATCCTCATCTAAGAGTGCAAAAAAATCAAGGCCAGTAGATCCTTATAGGGCTGACATATATTTTGATTCTTTCAGAGATGGAGAGATGATAGATGTAGGATTCTTCCCTGCAGAATAAACTTTAGAACAGCCAGGAGAGACATCTGTTGCTAAGATAGCATCTTATGATTTTGATAAATTGAGAGACGAGGTGCTAGATATGAGGACAAAGAAGCATGAGCAAGAATTAGAGATAGAAAATGCAAGAAAAAATCATGAAAAAGAATTGTATGACTTGTTAACTGAGAGAAAACTCTTGGCAAAGACAAGAATAAATGTGCTTAAGGATAAAATCCTAAGTGAGGAGGTTAAAGGTCTAGACAAAAAATTTTTTGGTGACCTTGAAGCCTTGAGGAAACAAGCTGCAAATAAAAGATCAAACTCTAGCAAAGATGAGTTTGAAGGAGAAGGACCTATCATAAGACAATTGCACCCACATGAGACTGAGCAAAATGCAAGGCTCAAGAAAAGTGATAAGGATATCTCTGATAAAGGTAAGAAAAAGTTTGTTGGAATTAGTATTAATGAACCTAAACAAAACAAAACTATCCCTGTAGGAATGTCTCAAGTTGACATAGAACTTGAACAAGCTAGAAAAGCCAATAAAGATCTAGCCAAGTAGCTAGAAAAGATGGAGTTAGAGGTTATTGTAGCTGATATGAATATGAGGATAGTGTTCAACCTTCTGGTCCTGGTCCAAATGCTCAAATATCTAGTCTAAAGCAAGGAGGCCTTCAACATACTCAAAATCAAGGAGGTGCAGCAGGACCAAGTAGAAATAATAGTTTGGGAAATTTCCAAAGAAGACCTGTTCATCTGGATAGATATAGACCTCTTTTCTCTGATGGCATCCCTGGTCATCCCAAAATGATTCCTAATGAGTTAAGAGATTGAATCCCTAGGTTCACAGGAAATAATGTCATAACCTGTGAAGAAGATTTAAAATCTTTCACAGATAAGATTACTGATTTTGAAATAGAATATGAAGATGTTATTATGAAGCGTTTTGTTCAGTCTTTGATAGAAGATGCCAGGGATTAGTTTAGAAATTTTCCTAATGATAGCATAGATTCTTGGGAGGAATTTGTTAAATATTTTAGGGAACAATACAGAGAACATGTTAACTCTGGTTACATGTTGAATGAATTTAATAAAATTAAGAAATTCCCTAATGAGAGCATGTCATATTTTAAAATAGGTTCCAAAAGGCTATGAATAAGCTATTCCAAGTGTTAAGGTTAGATTAGCAAGTGTTTCTAACTAATCACTTCAATTTTGGTGATGGGAAGATGTCCTATCTTCTCAGAGATAAGAACCCAAGTACCTTGAGGGAGGCTTACAAAACAACAATAGACATTGAGAGTAATAGGCAAGCCTCAGGGAAGATGGGGAAGAGAGAGGATGGAAAATTATGGAAGGATAAAGGACAAGCAAGAAAACCTTTTAAGGAGGATGACAAGGTTGATAAATTGGTGAGTGCAGTGAAGGATCTCACTGCTAAGATGGATAAAAATGAAAAAGGTTTTCATGACATCAAGTACCAATATCAAAGGTATGATAAACAACCTAATCTAAGGGACATGCCATACAAAACTAATTGGAAGGATGACAAGCCAATCCATGAGAACCAAGAAAACCAAAAGGCCAAAGAAACCCTTGATCCCCTGAAAAGGAATAGCACAAACTATGTAGAGAACACTCCTTGGTGTGCTGCTTGACACGTGCCTCACTCTTCATATCAATGTGTGGTATCCCAAGCCCTAGCTGATCAAATTGGGGAGGGAAATGAACAATCAAGTCCTGAACAAGAAAGTGTTGTTGTGAATATGTTCACTATAAGGAAGCCTTATCCATGGTCTCCTAAAAAAAGTGAACTTGTTGAGGATATGAACAGCAGAAGAAGTAAATACCTAGAATACCAGCCCCAAGTGACCTCATATTCAAATGAAAAGAGTGGTATTATATCAAAAATAACTATCAATGTTGTGGGTGATGAAAAGGAGAATCCCCATTTTAGATTACCTAGTGATGAAGAGAAAAGATCCCTGATCATAATAGGAATAAACTAGGCTAGGGGTGCATAAAATCTGAGGAATAGAACAATTGATCCTGGTCAAGGAAAGCTTGCCTCTGTTTTCATAAAAGAGGATGCCCCACAAAATGCTGCAGAATCTGATGGAAAGGATAATAAAGAGAATAAAGCTGCAAAGCAAGAAGAGTCTCCTTTTTCTCATAAATAGAAAGAGGAAACAAAAATAAAAGAACAAGTGGCTACTGATAAGGCCAAGAGAGGAAAAAGGATAGGTGATGTATCTTCTGAATTACCTATGTTTGACATGAGACATGAGACATGAGACATGCTCTTACTCAAATGAAAGTTTCACTCCCACTAATGGAGACGTTGTAGATAAAAGAGCATAAATAAGTTGCACTTGCACTTTTAAAAGGGATAGAAGATGTCCCTGTGTCAAATCAGGGTTAAGTGTTCTTGACTTTGAGAAATGATAAAAGAGAATTTCCATTTGTGAAGGAAAAGGAGAAACAAGTAAAAGGCCTAGAAAAAATTAGGAAACTTTCTAATTTTTGCATTGGCAATGTGATCAATCAAGAACCACTATCAGTAGACCCTTTCTATGTTACTTTGATGATAAATCATTTTCTAACAAAGAATTGCATGATAGATTATGGTGTTGCAGCTACTGTGATGACATATCATGTCATGAAAGAGATAGGCCTTTGAGTCATCACTTCTAAAGGAATTTGTTATGCAATGGATAATAGGGAGTTTCCTGTGATAGGAACACTGAAAGATATTGAAGTCAAAATTGCTACATTCCCTGAAGCTATCTATAGAGTGGACATAGTTGTTGTAGACACAAAAACTCATTATGGTATGCTCTTGTCTAGACAATGGGCAACAACAGTTGGTGGAACATTGCAACTGGATTTTCCATATGCAACAATTCCTATGAATGGCACTGAGGTCAAGTTGTATAGAGAGCCTTGTTCATCTATCATGGTTGAAATGGTCATGCCTGGTCAACTAAATTGTTGTGTAGATATTGACATGGAAAATTTATTTATTTAAAAGATCAAGCCACAATTGAGAAAAACTGATCCAATCATTGATGAGATGTTGTTGCAACAAGATGGATTGTGGAAGATGTACTTTGATGGAGGATGATCTAAAGAAGGATCAGGAGAAGGTGTTTTTTTCATATCCCACCAGGTATTTCTTTTAAATACTGTTTCCTGTTAGCCTTTCATTGTACCAACAATATAGCTGAGTATGAAGCACTAATATTGGGAATGAATATTGCCATCAAGCATGGTATTAAATGTTTACAAGTCCATGGGGATTCCCAACTAATCATAGCTCAGATTAGATCAAAGTATGCTGCTAAAGATGATAGACTAAAGTTGTATAAGTATGATGTCTGGGATAGAATAGAATTCTTTTAACATTCTATGGGTAGAGAGGTCCAACAATATCATGGCATACTTTCTTGCCAATGTTTCTCTAAAGAATGATGATATTACCCTTGCTGGCATATCTGTGGTGGAAGTCAAGAATAGACCAACATTGCCTAAAAATATCCATAATTGGAAAGTCTTTGAGGATGATGATGATATCCTCAGATTCATCCAATGTTTAGATCAATATGATGGCCAGAAGATTGATTGTGACTCTTTGATAGGAATGATAGATGGCAAAGAGTACATTTTTTATAAAGAAATTGTTCAGCTAGAATCTAATCATATTCCTAAAGGACTAGATGAATTAGAGGGCATGTTTAGTATAAATGATAAATACATGTCCCAGAAGTCCAATGCCAAGGTAGGAGATTTGGAGGAAATAAACTTAGGATCAGAGACATCCCCTCAATTGGTCTACATTGGAAAAAAGTTGGAAGGAATGTGAGATTGAATTTGATAAAGTTGTTGAAAAAATATAAACATGTTTTTTCCTTGTCTTATGAGGATCTAAAAGCTTATATAGAGGACTTTTTTCAGCATGGCATCCCATTGAAAGAAAATGTGAAACCATTTAGGCAAAAACAAAGGCCTATCAACCCACTATTGGATACTAAGATGCAGATAGAGTTGATGAAATTGAGGGATGCAGGAATCATTCAACCTATAATAAATTCATCATGGGTTTCAAATTTGGTCCCTGTAAGAAAGAAAAATGGGGATATAAGATTATGTGTTGATTTCAGAAACCTCAATGTAGATTCATTGAAAGACAATTATGGATTGCCTTATATGGAAGCTATGCTACATAAGGTCACTGGATGTGATCTATTTTCTATGATGGATGGATTCTTTGGGTATAACCAGGTGCTAGTCAAGGAGTCTGAATAGTTTGAGACAACATTTACTACTCCTTTGGGGACTTATGTATATGCCCGTATGCCTTTTGGTCTAAAGAATGATGGTGCCACTTTTTAGAGGGAAATGTATGTAGCCTTCAAGGATCTTATATATGTCCTCATGGTAGTCTACCAAGATGATCTAACAGCTTTCTCAAAAAGAGTAGAAGACCATTGTAGCCATTTGGAGAAGGTCTTAGTCAAAGCACTAGAATATGGGATATCATTGAACCCACGAAAGTGTCAATTTGTTGTCACTGAAGGAAAACTCTTGGGTCATATAGTATCAAAGGAAGGAGTGAGAATAGATCCATAAAGAGTTGAAGCTATTCAAAAGTAACTTGCTCCTAAAAATCTAAAACATGTTCAGTCATTCTTGGGACAAATCAATTTTGTCAGGAGATTTATTGCCAACTTTGCAGAGCTAGTCAAACCAATAGTTAAACTATTGAAGAAAGATGTGAAGTTTGAGTGGAACCAAGAGGCACAAGAAGCCTTGAAAAAAATTAAACAAGCAATCCAAGAAGCCCCTGTTCTAATTTCTCCTAACTATGAAAATCCATTTTCTCTGTTTACCTTTGCATCTTTTCATACCATTGCAACAGTGCTATTGCAAAAAGATGATGAGGGATTTGAGAATCCTATAGCAATCTTCAGTAAGTCATTACAGTCAGCTAAATTGAATTATCAATTGATGAAAAAACAAATTTATGATCTAATGAAAGCAGTCAAAGCATTTAGACCTTACTTAGTATGTGCTAAGGTTAATGCATATGTTCCCCATGCTGCAGTAGATGACATTTTAGTCCAAAGTGAAGTGACAGGGAAAAGATGCAAGTGGATTAACAAAATTTAGGAGTTTGATTTAGAAATCCACATTACTAAGCTGGTAAGAGGATTGGGACTAGCTAAGCTAATGACATAAGATAATTTGGATCTAGTCCAAGTAAACAATGTCAATACTTATGGAGGAGTAATTACAAGTATTGAAATACAACCCTGGTATACTAATATTGTACATTTTCTAAGGAATGCTAGTTGCCTAGAAGATTTTAATGAAAACCAAAGGAGAAGTCTAAGATTGCAAGCTCAAAAATATGTACTATTATAGGGTGACCTATTTTGGAAAAATAGAGATGGATTGCTATTGTTATGCCTAGACAAAGGACAATCTGAAAGCATCTTGAGAGAGATGCAATCTGGGATGTGTGGAGGATATTATTCAGCCAGAGAAACAACTCATAAGATCTTAAGGGACGGGTATTATTGGCCTTATTTGTTTAAATATGCACATAATTTTTTCAAGAAATGTGATCCATGTGAGAGATTCTCTAATAAAATGAAGTTTTCAGGTGCACTATTGTTGAATCTTGTAGTTGCAGAAGCACCTTTTTCTATGTGGGGAATAGAATTCATAGGAGAATTTACAGAAAAATCAAGTGGGGGACATAGTTGGATTTTAGTTGCTATTGATTACTTTACCAAGTGGGTTGAGGCAATTCCAACTAAAAAGGCTACAAGCATAGTAGTGGTTGACTTTCTGATGGATAATGTCATTACTAGGTTTGGTGTCCCTCTTAAACTAGTAATGGACAATGCAATGTGCTTTAGATCAAAATAATTTGTTCATTTGTGTTCTAACATGGGAATTGTAATATCATATTCATCCTCCTACCATCCACAGACCAATGGGAAAGCAAAATATAGCAATAAGAGTATTCTGCAAGTTTTGAAAAAGACCCTAGAAAACAACAAAAGAGACTGGCATGCAAAGTTGAAGCTTGCCTTATGGGTAGACAGGATTACTATGAAAAGGGAAAAAGGAAAGTCTCCTTTTAAATTAGTGTATGGTGTTCAATCCAAAATTCTTGTGAACAACTTGATCCATGTCTATAAATTCATCCAAGATGAGGGATTAGAAGTCTCTGAGCCAATGCAAGAAAGATTCATTCAATTGGTAGAATTATATGAAATGAGAAGAGACAGTCAAAAAGAGAATATCATATTACAATAGAAGATGTAATATATTTTTTATAAAAGGGCTAGAAAATTCTAGCCTGGTGACTTAGTTCTTCAATGGAATGCCAAGGATGAGGATAAAGGAAAGCATAAGAAATTTGAATCCTTGTGGTTAGGTCCCTTTGTGATCCATCAGAAATTTGGAAAGGATTCATATCTGCTCAAGAGTATGAATGATGAAGAAGAGGAATTTTCAGTGCATGGACAATTTTTGAAAAATTTCTTCAATTGAATCAAGTTTCTCCATGCATAGTAGTCTTGTACTTTATGTATACGTGTGTTTTCTTTCTGTTGTGTGTTTCTTTCCAAGTTATGTGTTTGATTTTGTAGTAGGTTAGTGTAGTTGTGGTCTACCTCCCAGAGATCTGTAATTCTTACTATGAACTTGCATTCAAGCATCCTCAAATAGATCCACTGTTGGGTATATTTCTATTTTTCTGAGTCTTGCTAACAAATTTGGTTCTCAGTGTCCGTTTATGCCTAAAATATCAAAGGTTTGTTTAAATGAACCATCAAATTTTCCTCCAAAATGTCTATTTCTCAAGCAAAAGATGCAAAAAATGGTTGAAAACCCTAAGCCCTAGTTCATTTGTGTCATTTCCATGCAAAATCCCTAAGTCTTCATAACCTAGTTCTATTTTCAAGTTACTTTTGTCGAGTAACTTAAGTGTCTTAAAAACCATGTGCCTTTTAAACATCACTTTTATCTCCTGATCTCGCAATCAGAACCAAATATTCTTCATGGTCTAGAGACTTGGCGCAAGCTTTTCATCTCTTAATCTTAAGAAGAAAAGAATATGATTTCATACATTTTGAGATTAAGCGCAGGCGGTTGATCTTGATCTGATCGTACGGTTAGCGCGTGATCGCTACATAAATATGAAGTTGGCTCAAAGATTCAGAGACTTAGTGACAATCATGGATGTAGTTTTAATCATGTGGCTAGCACTAAATCTCATGAATTAATCTCAGTTATAAAAATCTTCAGCGATTCATAGATAGCTTAGTCACGTAATCTCATAATCCAACCCTAGGTCAACATAGAGTTTACTTTATGCTTTTTCGCGTGATCTCCAGATGAAATTAGAGTTAAGTGAAAGATTGTGAGATTCAGAGAGGATCGTAAATATTTTCCCAGATGAGCAGTTGGTGCATGATCTGCAAACAAATGCCAAGGTTAATCTTTTCCTCAGTGATTTAGTGATAGCCGTAGATCTTGTTATATCCTTGGCTTGATCATGTGGTATACGCGTGATCTCCCAATTAACTCAAGAGTTAGAAAAATATTCAGAGACTTGGAGATAAAGCTTAGTTGGGTAATATCTAAATAGACCTGTGGTTGAGGCTAATTCAAGTAAATTTTATTTTGAGATTCAAAGATAACTCTGTCGCGTGATCTCGGAATGAAAGTATGGTTAAGAAAATAGTCTTGAGATTCAACATAGACCGTTGGATTAAATTGGAATAAAAGATTGTCATTTAATCTTGGGAAGAATTGATAAAGTACAGAAAGATTTAGAGGCTTGGCACTGATCGTTGATTAAGAAAAGATCTAAGGGCTAGTGTGTGATCTCTGAATTAAAACCAAGTTAGAAGAATTATTCAGTGACTTAGAGATTCATCCAGTCCTTGAATCTCTATAAGAACCATGGTCAGTTGTGGTTAAATCAAAGATAAGTCAAGTTTTCCGTGAGTAAATCTGAGTCATTGATCAAAATAGAGATGTGTGTCTAGCACTGAATCGCTAGAAGAAGTCAAAAAGTCAAAGTTTATTCAGTAATCAAAAGGTAATGAGATAAGATGTAGACACATGTATAAGTGGCTAAGAGATCTATGGTGTTCATAGAGTCTTTGGATGAACCCATGGTTAAGTAGATATTTCAGTTATTCAGAGATAGCCTTTATCTCTGAATCTCTAGACTTAACTAGATTTAGCCCAAACATTACGAGATTGCGAGATAGCGTTTAGTCACGTGATCTCAGAACAAATTTGAGTTGACAAGAAAGATCTAAACTATTGACATGATTGAAATCTTACAATGTCTGCATGATCTTTGAATAAACTCATGGTAAAGTAAAAAATTCAGTGACATAGAGTCTGCTTAGTCGCGTAATCTCCAAATGACTTAAGGTCAAGTTAAAGTTTAAAGTTGAGTTGAAAAGAAATATCTGAACTATTGACATGATTCAAATCTTATGGTGTGTGTGTGATATATGAATAGATCTATGGTTAGTTGAAATACTCAGTAATTTAGAGACTTAGTCACTGAATCTCCAGATAGACTCAGAGTTACAACAGGGTTATCTTATCACCTTGTCGTGTGATCTCTGAACAAAATCAAGGTTAAGATAAAAGCTCATCGACTAAGCAAGGATCATAGATTTCATTTCATATCAATGACCAATGCTAGATCTCCAGATGAAACTTGGGTTAAAATAAATATTCAGAGACTTAGAGATATTTCAGTCACTGAATCTCCAGATGTAATCGTGGTTAAAGCAGAAGCCTGGTAAAGTTTATTTAGTGATTCAGAGATAAGAGGAAAAGAGTTACTCAGCACTAAGAAGTAAACCAAAGGTGGGGTAGAGTTAAAATTATTGGCCAATGCATAATCTTAGAATGGAATAAGAGTTAAGCAAACCATACAGCAACTTGGTGGTGATCGTTGATGAAGAAGAAGATCGTGTGGCTGGCACTAGATCTTGTGATATAACTAGGGTCAAGGAAAACTCTCAGGGACTTGGAGATAATGTAGTCATGTGATCACCAGATAAACTGTGGTCTATGTCTGGTAAAATCTTAAGGATTTGTTCTCGCGCCATGTCAAGGAAATATTATGAAATCCAAGGCTAATAAAGACAAAAGATTCTAATAGAGTATAAGTAATCCTCTGAGCTATGAAAAGGCAGGAAAAAGAGACCAATCAGATAGCTTGTCAAGCCTTTTTTCATATAATAAGGTTTTAAAACTGAAAAGAACTCATGAATTTTCCCAACTAGGCTTTTCAAATTTGATTACTTGTCAACTTCAAGCGCCACGGCTAGGAATGAATTGATGTCAAGACACACAAAGTTATTACAGAAGTGATTTAGAAACCATTTCTAAATTCTTGACTAGACTGGTGCATTCAATTTTCAATGATAAATAGATGTAGCCTTTGTACATTGTAATCACCAAAGTTCTCAAAGTACATAGCAGAGAAATTGCATAAGTCCGCAGAGCACATTGTGAATAAATTGTTTAAGTTTCACAGCGATTGTGAGAAGAAACTTGTGTCTGAGAGGACAATTGTTCAGAAGAATTAGTGAAGATGAGTCAAGCTAGACCAAGTGAGGTTTCAACCAGTGGAGGAAGTAAAGATGCAAAGGAGGAGCATAAAGGGAAGAGGAACTTCTTAGATGATTGTGTTGCTCTGCTGCCAGGAACAAACCAAAATAAAAAGGTAGATGATGAATCCTTCACTAATTCCATGTCTAATTGTAGGGACCCCATCACTCCCGGGTGCTCTGGTTTTCATTTATTCAATTAATTTTATAGCAATATGGATAGGAAGATTCATGTCTCAAACCCTTGGACATTAGGTCTAGCAAAGCTAATTGTCCTAGATGTCTTTGTAGATGTTGACCTATTCATAACCCTAGCTAGAAGATATGACTCTACTTCCAAAACAATCAGAAAAGGTGATAAAATGACCTTAGTTACTTTAGATAGGTCATATTTTATGAAAGCCTTTGGTATCTACCATGCTTCTACCACAGAGATAGACTTCAAAAAATTGCAGAGAAAATACACCAGAGAGGTTACTGTGTGTTATAATTGTGTCACACTTCTATGAATCATTCCATTCAAGGTTGCTCAAGAATGAGGCCTCAAATATCGATCCATAGCTCTCTAGTCATGGATGTGTAAAAATATAAAATGAAGGCCCTCAGATTGACCTAGTTGTGTCTATTGCAAATACACCATGAAATGAGAGATTCAAATGCATAAAAATGAAATCTACTCTATATGATTGCAATGCATAAAAGGAAAATTAATCTAAATGATAACAATGCATGGCTAAATCTATGAAATGAAATACAAATGCAATATTAATCTATGAAAGAAAATATGAATCTAATCTATATGAGAATCCATGAATGCAAGAAGAATGAGACAAGAAGAGAGAAGTTGCAATATCCAAGCTCAAATGCTCAAATCCTCCTCCAAAATTGCTCTTCAAACCTGCATAATAACAATACTAAAAA
>MU226802.1:2568427-2582802 GCA_018584345.1 Thuja plicata
TTAATTAAATAAGAGGAATTTTATTTAATTAAAAGAGAGATTAAATCTTTTAATTAGATAAAAATGATCAAACCTTAGGAAATATTGAAATAATTGAATTAATTGAATTAATTACAATTTGATCAAGAAAATTGATTTGAATTGAAAATGTTCCAAAGCATTGATTCAGAAATTTGATAAAATGATAAAATAATAAATGGGGCCCAAAGTCTAGGCGACCATTTTAGGGTGCATACAGTTACAATAGTTGGAAAGTTGGTCCAAGCTCACTTACATAGGTCTAACAGGAATTATGTGGCCCTATTGCCTACTTCAAAGGGTACACCTTATGATTTTAAAGACCTGTGTTTTTATATGAAGTATATATCCTATGGATTGTGTAGGGTTCTAGGCATTGATGGGCATATTGAGAAGCTACCTATAGACCTACTCATGATTATCTTGGATATTCAGAACTCCCATTCCAACACAGACTTTGAATACATCCAGTATGTCATCAAAAAAATGTAAGAGTGCTTGATCAACATTTAGAAGAAATTCAATCCCAAATTCATGCATTATTCTCTTCTGATGCATTTGATATTGTATTTCAACGTTGACAACATGAATACAAAGTTTCTAAGACCAAGGACTCAATTCCAAGGCCAACCAAACCCCATACAATTATGGATTTGGGTTTGGAACTATACCTCAAATGAGAATGAATTCTGTGGCTTTGAGAACTGGATAGTACATCCACTTCTAGAACTATTGGGCCTTAATGTAACTAGGTTACCAATAAGAACACTTCAACTTCTGAGACCTTTCCAGTACCTAGATAAATTACCAGGAGATCACAATTGGGGTGAATTCTATTGTGAGAGGACTTTTACAATAATCAGGATTCATGGATGCTCCTAGCCCCTACACATACTTCCAAAGTATCTTCCTCCAAGAGTGGCCTTAATAGAATTCATCTGGCTGTTGATGTGGACAGACAAGGAGCATTTGGCTCCTCACATAAAAGGCACCTTCACACCTATAAAATTAAAAGTGGCTAACTTTAAAATTTGGAAAAGGGCCATGGATGTAGTGAATAAGTGGTTAGGCCAATATAGGATGATCATGGCCTTGTATAGTTATGTATATCCGAACGGTTTTATTAAGAGTGTAAAGAAGTTGCTAACCCCAAGCATCACTACTATCAAAGAGCATGCAGAATGTGTTGAGGAAGATTTAATCAGAAACACTTGGGAAGATGAAGAGGCAGCAAGAAGGGCTACACAATATCAAGATTTGATAGGCTTGGAGCAAAAAATGAAGAAGACAGGGAATCCATTCAGAGGTTTCTTCCCAAGAGTGCCTTATCTACAACGAATCTAAAAAATGATTGAGTCTTATCACACTTTGTATAATCAACTTGAGGGATTAATTAAGGATAAGAAAAGAGGTCTTGAGAAGCACTCATCCTCTAAGTATGAAGAGGATAGTGAGGGAGGATACTCATTACATAACCCTCCTCCCTTTGATCAACCACCTATAGTGGAACAGAGCATAGAGGTTGACTTTACAAAGGTTCCTAATACTAAGGTGACTAATGAGCCCCCAAGGAAAAAATAGAGAGTAGAACAAGGGGAGCCATATCAAACAGAGACCCAGAGGAAGAAAAAGGATAAAGTGAGTGCCTTGATTACTTGTGATAGGTAGTACCACCATTAGCTAAGAAAAAATATCAGGGAAGGGAAGAAGAAAGAAAAATATATACAAGAAGAAGTGGAGTTACCCCTCCAATTGTGCCAAGATGAGAGAGAGATCCATTAGGAAGAGTTCCTCAGTGATGATGCTTTCATCAAGACTGATGAATTTAAGAATTTATTGATATGGAGGAAGCAACAAGAAGTAGGAGCCCAGTTGAAATTAACAAGGGGAGATATTGTATAGAGTGAGGCCCTATAAGCCTTGACAGCTTATGATCTTGAAAATGAGACAATAAACCCTAAAGAGGCAAGAAAATTATTCAAGTCTAGTGGGATGCTGCTTGTGCCTAGTTTGAATTTGGCCTCTTCTTTCATCATTGATCAAATCAGAAAGAAACCAAATGCTAGCTTGTCTTCTGAGACACAAATTGGGGAGATGATTGGGGGATGTGGATATGATCCAAGATCCTAGACATTATCCATGTGGTCTCTGGCACCAAGGACACAAAATACTTCCTTGGTCAGTGTAGAAGAAAAGATGGATGGGGATAAGATCATCTGGATAGTGAAAAATACTATTGGCTTAGAGATATCCTAAGTTGTCACCCACTTCGCCCACCTTAATCAAGCAAATAAAGAACAACTCTCTTCAAGGTATGAAAAATTATTTGATGAGTCTGTTGTTGTCATTAAGGATAGGGAAAGATGCTTGATTCAAATCAAGTCACTACAAGGGCAAGTGGGGGTATTAAATAATAAATTAGAAGAGGCTCCCAAATCTCTCCCCACTCCAACTAAGGAATTTTTGTCTGTTCAAATGGAGACTACAGGGGAAGTCCCTCAAGATATAGGGCAACGAGGCCCAGATTAGAATGAAGTGGCTTTAGATGCCTTGTTGAAAATCTTGTAGCATGGGATAGATATACTAAAGGGAAAAGTGGACCTTGTATACAAGGCCTATAGTAAGCTACCTAGCCTAGAAATAGAGGTTAAAAGCCGCATTACAACTCTGGATTCATATTTTGGCACTTGGTCAAGTAGGGGATCACCTTTTGAAAGACTAGAAGACTTGTAGCCACATAGGGCAGATCTCCTAGAGATAGTTTTTCAAGTGGGAGAAATGATTGAGTAGATAGACACAACATTGTCATTCTTCAAGGGAAAGGCCAATCAAATTCAGGCAAGGGTCAATATGTTTGGCCTAGATTTTAACAGATTTATTCCTCTGATCAAGGGAGAAGATGATAAGATAAAGTCAGTGGAAGAATGGAGGAACGATTTTGATACTCTACTGCCTAGTAAAGAGGATTTCCTAATAGATGAGAGTGTCCTGGACATGGACAGATTCAACAGAACCTTGGATGAAGCCTTTAAAGAAGAGACAAACTTTGTGAAGTTTGTTACAGATGTCAAGGTTATAACTGATGCTAGATGGGAGAGGTAAAAAGTACAGTTATAGAGAATACAAAGTTTTAATTAGCCTTCAGAGGCTGAAGTTACATAGTGGGAAAACATCACCAAGCTGAAGAAGAAGAAACAAGAAACTATTGACTTGGATGTGATGGATGAAGAGTAAAGTGGCACCTGGCACTTGATCAATGAGCACAGGGAGGGTAATTATCAGCAAGACTAGTGTAAGTTAGTATGTATTGGTGGTCACTAGGTCTCACAACAAACTCAAGAGGTTACCCAGAATATCTGCAGACAAAGGTGCCAATTGCCAAGGATTTGGAATCATTTCAAATTAGCTACTCAAGTGTTTCTTCTCCATCGACTAAAGATTGTAACTGTATTTTTCTCTTTTAGTACTTTTAGGTTTAGCCTAGACATCCAAAGCTTGTTGCATCCTTTTTCTATAAGGATTCCAAGATGGCTAGTGCTCTCTATATATAGTGAGTTGTAATATATTGTAAAGGAGGGTGAATTCGCAACTACGAGGAAAACTTCTATTTTTTGTCTAATTTCAAAGATTTTTGTCTCTTAATGTATTGAAGTAGAAGTATATTAATAAAATACAATGGAGTCTCCTATTTCACCTCAGTGATGTCTTCTTGTGTTTATGTTTATGCTCTTGTATGTTTAATCTCTAAGGCATTTTAGATATACTGGTTATAAGGTAACTGTGTGACTATTTGTGAGTTTCTTTCAAGGAGGGAGTAAATCTTATGAGTAGTTCCAAAGGGCTAGATATTTGTGTAGGAATTTTATACATGGGAGTGGGAATGAAAAGATAGTTTTTAAGGCACTCTATCTGGGTTTCATATGTGTTTCAATTAATTAATTTCTGTGAATGTATATCTCAATTGACTCTTTTCCCTGGATTAGGCACTGGTCTAGGTTTCAATAAGTAGTTATCATCATCAATCTTAAATCTAAATAATCATTTACTTTTTTGTTATTAAGAACGTAGATGTGTAGCAATTGCATTGAAGAATACAATTCATTTTATTGATTCCTTGGAGAAAGAATAATTAGGTTAACCTTCCTGAGTATAGAAATCTAAAAAGAAGAAGGATGAGAATCCTTGTTTCACTATTATTTGCCCTTGCCAAGTTCATGGTCTGGCTTGTTAAGCTCTGCATAAGATTGGTTTTGTTCATTTGCAAGATGTGCTATCAATTGTTGTAGTAAAGGCAAGAGGAAAATTAGTTTAACCCTTGATCCACTGTTAAAGTTACTGAGAAGCAGTAAACTATGAAAGGTACACCCGCCTAAGCCTATGGATCTCAAAGAAGGAGGATTAATCCTCATCAATTAGAATTTTCCTTGTATGAATCAAGAGTTAGGAATCTAAGAGTCAAGAAAAATTTCTATATTGAGATTCTGCAAGAAAAAGCTCTAACAACTGGATAGACATATCTTCATCATCCTTGACCTTCATCAGATCCATCTTCTTTTCAAAATAATTAGCACCCTTAAATAGGAACATATGCATTTACATTGAATACCAACCAAAGGGTTTGGCTACCTTTTCATTCTTGATGCCTACCAAACCATGGTGAATCAAATCAGCAACATATGAAGCAAATTCAAAAATATTTTCTAGGTGAGGATGGAGAATCTGTACCATCATAAACATGTAATGAATTGGCATTTCTTTTTCTTCATCATCCCCCAAGATTTGACTTAGGGAATTGTATACACCTTTGAATTTTGGGGTAAAATAATCCAATTTGAGTGGTTCAGGTGTACTAGGTCCTACTAAAATCAAATCCCCTACCTTGTTGAAAAATTATTTCAAGGGTCCACCTCTGAGATAGTTCCTTTGGGCCTTATATACCTCCTTGAATTGATAAAAAGCCATTTGGTCGATTTGAATCTCAAGATCATTTAATTGAAAAACTTCTCTTATTTCCTCAGCTGTGATATTTATTAATACCTATCCATTTTTTTCTCTTATCACCCTGGCCACACTACCATATGATTCTGCTATATGGATTAACAAGTCAATGTCCATAAAGACTCCAGGGACTACCAATTTACCCACATCAAACTTCCATATGTTTTTGTTAGGTGCAAATGCATTTCTCTGGCTAAAAGCCACTTTAAATAGTCCTAAACCAGGCATGATGATATTTTCATCCCTAACCCATCTGCCCCTATCATATAAACCCTCCCCAATTTTTAAACGAGGGTATTTTGAACCATGTCTTTGAGTTTGGTGGTATAGTTTGTTGATCTGACTAGTTGTTGCAGAAGATCATTGCAAACATTTCTTTCCTGGTAGTCTATTTTTCCAGTGACCTCTCTTCTAGGTTCCATTTCTAAATTAGGGTTTTAATTAAGAAAGATTCAACTTCACATAATTCCTACTCCCTTTATAATATCAAAACCCTATTGAAAAACAATTTCAATGTTTCAGAATGGAGCAACAGAGCAACTTACCCGTTCTACACAAGTTGAAAATCAGACAGAATTTACTGCAATTCAGCTCTGATTCAATCACTTTGGTAATTATGGCATTTGAAAACTTGAGTGAACAATCATATAGAAAATCCCATCACTTCCCAACATTTAATTTCAACTGAGATGGCCACACATTCCACCATTACTTCTGCCTGATTTGAGCTTTCGCGGCCCAACGGTTCAAAAACTTTATTTCACCAATTTAAAACATAGTCGTTGATCTTAATAATTTCTTCTCAAATCCTACAGCCAGCAGTAGCTAAAGACAACTTCCATCAGTTTGTACACATGTCAACAAGGTGAAATGCCTTGATTACTAGATCTTGATTACTTTTTTCCTAAGGATTTATGCCTACCGTTAGATCCTTTTAGAGTTGTCAGCGCTTTACTTTCTTTTACCTCTGGCTGGGTCCCATCACTTATCCACGTGTCACCATGACACAATCTCTTGAAGGATAGATCATAATCACTTTTATTTCAAGGCTTTACACCCGCCATCTGATCAAATAAAACTGGACAACAAATTAACTTCACTTAAACGCTGACTTGGTCCCACTAATATGCCAGATGTCATCACAACGTGATCTCTTAAATAGTAAATATATTCATCTTCATGATCAAGGATTTACATTGGCCATAGATCTTCTTCAAACTTAATGTCCTTTAATCACCTTTTGAAAACCCAGATTTATGACATCACTACTTGTCACATGTCACTTGGGTGTGATGCCTTAATCACTAACTATCTTCATCTCTATGCTTGAGGAAATGCGCTAGCCATTGGATTGAATATGATCTAACTGTTCTTTAACTTATCCAGAACCTCAACAACTTTATATGTGGTAGTTAGGTGCAATTCCTTGAAGCATAAATATCTACATATCCACCTTAAAGGGAATACACCTATCATTGATCTGATCTGACCTAAACTATTTTTATCATACTTGCTTTACACAGAGCTGGACCCACTTGGGACAAGTGGCACGGAGGTGCAATTCCTTAAAGGGTATATCAACAACATATTTCTTATGAGGGTTTACGCCAGCCACATGATCATCAGTCACTTGACCACATGTTACTTTCTTTTAAACGAGCCCTCAGATCTGACAGCAACCACGCGTTACCATGGCGTGATGCCTTAAAGGATATGATCACCGCATCTTTTGATCAAGGAACAACGCTAACTGTTGGATCAAATAACACTTATCTGCATTTTACCTTAAGTCTTAAACATATGTTGGACCCACCATCCATCATGTCCCACTTAGGTGTGTTTCCTTAATGAATAAAGATCTACATCTTGTGCTTTAAGGGATAGCACCCACCGTTAGATTAAGATAACTTACATGTCGGGTGTAAAAGGTAATAAGGTTCACGGGCAGTTTAGGACTTAGGAAAATTAAAAAAGTAACCCACCCGACTTGGGAGATATGAAACCTAACATTTTAAGTGATAAATTGGACCCATTCAGACATAAAAATAAATCATATGGGCTAATACCACTTAAGTGAACCGTAAAGTAACTAAAAAATAGAACAGGTTTTGAGGGTTTACTCATCGAAATTGTTTTAACAAGGCTTAGGGTTTTGCCACCAAGACTGAAAAATAAACATGTGAGGATTTATGCAATATAAAAACTTCTCAAAACTCAAGTCTCCTTTGAATGCAGACATTTTACAACAATTGTAGGCACATTTGACATTGACAGAAATCAAGACATATAGAATTTTAACAACATAACCCAAAAATTTTAATGGGACTCAGAAAACTAGATATAGTTCCAACAGTGGCTCTATGTGAGGATTCTTGAAAGCCAATTCTTAGCAAGAATACATATTCTCTGGGTGGCAGACCAAAACCACATTAACCAACTACAGGAAGAAAACACACAATAGAAAGGAAACACACCTACAAATCTACAAGCCCTAAACTGTACATATATACAAAACTATTATGCATGTAAGAAAATGGATTTAATTGAAGAATTTTTTCAGAAATTGTCCATACACTGGAAATTCATGTTCCTCATCATTCATATTCTTGAGAAAATATGAATCCTTTCCAAATGTCTGATGGATAATATAAGGGCCTAACCATAAATATTCAAACTTCTTATGCTTTCCCTTATCTTTAGCCCTGGCATTCCATTAAAGAACCAAATCACCAGGCTGGAATTTTATTTCATTTTCCTTTTTATCAAAAAGATATTTCATTTTTTGCTAGAGTCTGATATTTTCCTTTTGGTTGTCCCTTCTTACTTCATCCAATTCTACTAATTGAACCATCCTTTCTTGCATTGGCTCAAAAATCTCTAAACCCTCATCTTGGATGAACTTATAGACTAGAAGCAAATTTCTTACAGGCATTCTATACTGAAAACCATACACTAGTTCAAAAGGAGACTTACCTATTTCCCTCTTCACACTAATTTTGTATGCCCATAAGGCAAGCTTCAAATTTTCATGCCATGCCCTTTTGCTATTTTCTAGGGTCTTCTTCAGAATTTGTAGAATACTTTTATTACTATATTTTTCTTTCCCATTAGTCTATGGATGGTAAGGGGATGAATATGATATAACAATTGCCATGTCAAAAAAAAAATCAACAAAATCTTCTGATCTAAAACACATTGCATTATCCATCACTAGTTTAACAGGGACTCCAAATCTAGCAATGACATTATCCATCAGAAAGTCAATCACCACTGTGATTGTGGCCTTTTTAGTTGGAATGGCTTCAACCCACTTGGTAAAGTATTAGTAGAAAATAAAATCCAACTATTCCCCTCACTTGATTTATCTACAAACTCTCTAAAGAAGTCCATCCCCCACATAGAAAAAGGTGCTTCTGCAACTACAGGATTCAACAATATGGCTCCTCAAAACTTCATCTTATTAGAGAATCTTTGACATGGTTCACATCTCCTGACAAAAGAATGGGAATCTCTAAAAAAATAAGGCCAATAATAGCCAGCCCTTAAGATTTTATGAGTTGTTTCTCTGGCTGAATAGTGTCCTCCAGACATCCCAGAATGCATTTCTTTCAAAATATTTTCAGATTTTCCTTTGTCTAGACATAATAACAATATCTCATCCCTATTTTTCCAATACAGGTCACCCTGCAATAGTACATATCTCTGACCTAGAAATCTCATGTTTCTCCTCTGATTTTCATTCAAATCCTCTGGGAAACTACCACTTTTTAGAAAATGTACAATGCTAGTATACCAATGCTGCATTTCAATACTTGTAACTACTTCTCCACAAGTGTTGACATTGTTTACTTGAACTAGATCAAAATTATCCTGTGTAATTAATTTGGCTAGTCCCAATCCCCTTACTAGCTTATTAGTATGGATATCTAAGTCAAACTCCTGAATTTTATTAATCCACTTGCATCTTTTCCCTGTCACTTCACTTTGGACCAAAATATCCTTTGCTGCAGCATGGGGAACATATGAATTGACTTTAGCACATACTAGGTAAGGTCTAAATGCTTTGACTGCTTTCACCAAAGCATAATCTTTTTTTCTATCAATTGATAACTTAACTCAGATTATTGCAATGATTTACTAAAGAAAGCAATAGGGTGCTCAAATCCTTTCTCATCTCTCTGCAACAATACTGCTGCAATAGTGTGAAAAGATGCAAATGTGAATAGAGAAAATGGTTTTTTGTAATAAAGAGAAATTAGAATAGGGGCTTCTTGAATTACTTGTTTGATTTTTTCAAATGCTCTTTGTGCCTCCTGATCCCACTCAAATTTCACGTCTTTCTTCAATAGTTTGACTAATTCTGCAAAATTGGCAATAAATATCCTAACAAAAGTAATCTATCCTAGGAATGATTTCACACCTTTAAGATTTTTTAGGAGCAAGGACCTTTTGAATGGCTTCAACTCTTTTTGGATCTATCCTTACCCCTTTTTTTGATACTATGTGACCCAAGAGTTTTCCTTCTGTGATAGCGAATTGACATTTCCTTGGGTACAATGATATCCCATATTCCATGCTTTGATTAAAACCCTTTCCAAATGGTTACAATGATCTTCAATTATTTTTGATAAAGAAGTTAAATCATCCTGATAAACTACCATGAGAAAATTTATAAGATACTTAAAAGCCACATCCATTGCCCTCTGAAATGTTGCAACAACATTCTTTAAACCAAAAGGCATACATACATATACATAAGTTCCCCAAGGGGTAGTAAAGGAAGTCTTAAATTGTTTAGATTCCTTGACTAACACTTGATTATACCCAAATAAACCATCCATCATGGACAATAAGTCACATCTAGTCACCTTATGGAGCATAGCCTCCATGTTAGGTAATCCATAATTTTCCTTTAATGAAGCTACATTCAGGTTCGTGAAATCAACACATAATCTTATGTCCCCATTCTTTTTTCTTACTAGGACCAAGTTTGAAACCCATGATGAATGTCGTATAGGCTCAATAATGCCTGCATCTCTTAATTTCATCAAATCCATTTGCATTTTGGTGGCCAATAATGGATTGATAGGCCTTTGTTTTTGTCTTAATGGTTTTGCATCTTCTTTCAATGGGATTTCATGTTGGAACAAGTCCTCCCTATAAGCTTTGAGATCTTCATAGGACCAGGCAAAGACATGCTTATATTTTTTAAGAAATTTTATCAAATTAATCCTCACATCTCTACCCAAATTCTTTCCAATATAGACCAATTGATGGGATGTCTCCGATCCTAAATTTATTTCTTCCAAGTCTTCTAACTTGCCATTGGACTTTTGTGACATATAATTATCATTAATTCTGAATATGCCTTCCAATTCCACTAGTCCCTTCAGAATATGGTTAGATGCTAAGTGAACAATTTCATTCTAAATAATGCATTCCTTACCATCTACAACTCCAATCAAAGAGTCACAGTCATTTTGTTGGCCATCATTATGATCTGTGCACTGAATAAATATGAGGATATCATTATCATCCTCAAAAAATTGCCAATTGTGGATATTGTCAAGCACTATAGGCCTATTCTTGACTTCCATCATAGATACACTAGTAAGGGTAATATCATCATTTTTCAAAGCAACATTTGCAAGGAAGTTTTCCATGATATTATTTGATCTTTCTACCCATAGACTATTGAATGAATCAAATAAATCTATTACATCCTAGACAACGTATTTATAAAATTTCAATCTGTCATCCTTGGCAGCATATTTTGATCTTATTTGAGCTATAATTAATTGGGAATCCCCATGAACTTGTAAACATTTAATACCATGCTTGATGGAAATATCCATTTATGATCATAAGTTGTCATTAGTATACAAGGAAATAGTTTTTGGACTGTCGGTTACATGATCACCGAGTGACAGCATTCAGACAAGCATAATGGTCACCAAAACGTTTAAGCAAAGAGGTCACCGAAAATGTCTTAGAATGGAGATCACCAAAAGCACTATCACCGACATATAGTTTACAATGTAAACTGAGAGCATAGTTCACAGACATCACTAACTACAAAGTATACCGAGCACAAAATACAGAGTATACCAAGCACAGACTATAGAGTATACTGAGCACTAGTCTACAAGGAGACAATTTTATTCCCAAGAAAAGTGGATCTGAGAAACACGTCAGCTAAAGCACTTTAGTTTTAAATTAGCTTTATGTTTAGCTGTAAAATCTGTTTCTTGAGGATCAAGAAAATCATAAGTAATAGTTTTAATCAGTTTAACTGATTCTAAACATGCAAACTAGGAGATCAAGGTCAAGTTGTAAACCTTTTGTCATAGAGTTTTTATTGTAAAGCGTGAAACCTAATTAGGTCAATACATTATATATATGTATGTATAATCAATCAAGAATAAGATGATTATAGCCACACAAAGACATCTATGGATCAGACAAAGAGTTTCATGCAGAAGGACACAAAATAAATAATTTAGTTATGAAGAACTAAGATTGAAGGCTACTGAGCAGAACATAGGTATTATCCATCACTATAGGTGATACATACATTTTGTGAACTTAAAGGATCTGTATTCAACAATTCAAGATTTCATACTATCAGGTCATAAGTATTTTTGACTACTCTCTAACAATTGTTGAAAATAGAATAAATCCTTTAAGAAGGTGAACTTAATAGTCTTATTGTAAATCTCTTAACCAAGTGCAGACTTAACAATGTTACTAAAATATCTTAACCGAGTAGACCTAACAAGACTAACATGTTACTCCTAATAGGATAATATCATCAGAAGTGGTCACACTTGTATCCTTAACCGACACCTTCCATTCTGTAGATAGTGAAGCTTTGTGGGTTTCATCACCACCGCATTTTTTACCTTCTAACAGGGGTTTTCTGCGTTATCAATTCTTGTGTCATGTGCAACTAAGTTTCATAGATGTTTCTATGAATGTTTACATGCATTTACATTTATGTTTTGATATTACATGCATAAGGTAGAAAAGCAATATGGTCGGTAATGCAAGTAAATATTTCTAAAGGTTAAAGTGATAAAAGTTTTAAGGGTACTGATTCACCCCTCCCCTCTCAGCACACACCATTCCATTATTTCAACAATTGGTATCAGAGCTAGATCTCTTATTTGGAAAATTTTAAATCACTTGAGAGAAAAAATCATACAATGGAAAGGTATAAGCTTGACAAGAATATTAAGAATCAAAAGTTTCATATACAGATCTTCTATGAGCAATACAAAGAAGCAAGAATCAAGATGAGAGAGCTACTGGATGAAAGAAAAGTCATGACATCTTGCTTCAATGAAACTAAATATCGTGAAGAAGAGATACCTAATTTATTTGAGTCATCAGGATCTACATCTAGCAATACATCTGACACATCAGAAGGAAGCATTACAAGTCTTAATGAAATCAATCAACATCTGACTGAACACACTACAACATTTGGGGTCGAATTTTGATGCCAATTTACAATGACACTACCATTTGTGTGTGATTTTGTGTTTTTTTCCAAGTGCCCCTGATGTTGTCATCATAGTGATGGAACCATCATAATTGTGACACCCGCGTGATTATAAACAAAAAGAAAAAAGAAAAAGAAAGGCTCATTTCAAATTTTCGTGATCGCATACCATCATGCGCAAAGAGGGCCCTAACTATGGAAGTTTGGAATCTTGGTATATGCAGGCAGCCACGACTTGAGGTAGGAATTCAAGCTTTTTCTTCTAATTAACTCAATTTCATTTTGATGGCATTTGTTAATTTAATGGCACAATATGAATGTTAATACTGGCATTGTTTTCATCTTTGCATTTGGAATGCTTGATGACCCGCGAGCTTTGAGAGCTAGGGAATCATTGCTATTACCTTCAAGGTATTGTGTGAAGTGTTTGATCTATCTTTATTTGTTTTTCTGTTGATATTCACTATGTGTTACTCCCCGTTTATGATCATTTCATGAGGAAATGTCTTGATGGCTCGCAGGTTGTAAGCTAGGGCATCATGCATTGTTTATGAGCTTACTGTTTAATACTGAAATAGTTTACATCTTTTCATTTGGAATGCTTGATGACCCATGAGCTTTGCGAGCTAGGGCATCATTGCTATTACCTTCAAGGTATTGTGTGAAGTGTTTGATCTCTATTTATTTGTTTTTTTGTTGATATTCACTATGTGGTACTCCCCGTTTATGATCATTCAATGAGGAAATGTCTTGATGGCTCGCGGGCTGCAAGCTAGGGCATCATGCATTTTTATGAGCTCATTGTTTAATATTGGTATTGTTTACATATTTGCATTTGGAATGCTTGATGACCTGCGAGCTTTGAGAGCTAGGGCATTATTTCTATTACCTTCAAGGTATTGTGTGAAGTGTTTGATCTCTCTATATTTTTTTTTCTGTTGATATTCACTATGTGGTACTCCCCGTTTATGATCATTTCATGAGGAAATGTCTTGATGGCTCACGGGCTGCAACCTAGGGCATCATGCATTGTTTATGAGCTCACTGTTTAATACTAGCATTGTTTACATCTGTACATTTGGAATTCTTGATGACCCTCGAGCTTGAGAGATAGGGCATCATTGCTATTACCTTCAAGGCATTGTGTGAAGTGTTTGATCTCTCTTCATTTGTTTTGTTGTTGATATTCACTATGTGGTGCTCCCCATTTATGATCATTTCATGAGGAAATGTCTTGATGGCTCGCGGGCTACAAGCTAGGGCATCATGCATTGTTTATGAGCTCACTGTTTAATACTGGCATTGTTTACATCTTTACATTTGGAATGCTTGATAACCCGCGAGCTTGAGAGATAAGGCATCATTGCTATTACCTCAAGGCATTGTGTGAAGTGTTTGATGTCTCTTTATTTGTTTTGATGTTGATATTCACTATGTGGTACTCCCTATTTATGATCATTTCATGAGGAAATGTCTTGATGGCTCATGGGCTACAAGCTAGGGCATCATGCATTGTTTATGAGCTCACTATTTAATACTGGCATTGTTTACATCTTTACATTTGGAATGCTTGATGACCCACGAGCTTGAGAGCTAGGGCATCGTTGCTATTAACTTCAAGGCATTGTGTGAAGTGTTTGATCTCTCTTTATTTGTTTTGTTGTTGATATTCACTATGTGGTACATAATCATAAGGCTTGTCATGTTCTCTAAAAACAAGGAACAATAAAAACCAACAATGAAATATCACATTTTAACCACCATTCCCATAAAATGCACATCTACTCAATTCCCAATATCGACATGATAAAAGATCTGAAATGATCCAATTTCAAAATTCCATATATATCTTCCA
>MU226802.1:2584862-2623085 GCA_018584345.1 Thuja plicata
ATACTTTCTCCATTTTAAACTAACCTATGACTTCAAAGGAGGAATTATGAAATATAGTTGTAGGTAGTTATCTCTTCTATAATGATGGAGGAGTCAAAGGTAATGATCAATGAGGTTTCTGCTATTAATACACTTACTATTTTGAATTTGATCTCGGGCATCATGCAATGTTATTGTTGTCATTGCATGCTCGTTGTTGTTGTGCACCATATATTGTTTTATACATTGTTTATTTCATTGAGACCATTAGCTTGGCATTTGTAATGTATTTGCTGTTATTGGATCAATGTATTTTCTGTTATTGGATCAATATATTTTTCCCACTCTTTAACATACCCAAAGCATTCATATAGCAATGTATATGTACATATTCACTATATAAGACTATCTTGCAACTTAACTATCAATGTATTGAACTGTTTATAATCTTGCATCGTTATGTTGGCATGCTTATTCATTATGTTGGCATAATTATTCATTATTTTCATTATTGTTACTTTATTTTAGGTCTTCTCAATGGATAGAACATTTGGTATAGAATGTTGTCATTTGGAGTCCTTGGAAGAACAGTGCTCCATATTATTTAATGTTCATGATGATAATATCAAACATGCTATTCTCTACCTTCTGAAACATAATATTGTTGGCTCACATGTACACGATGGGGTGATCTATAAACTAATATTTTCTACTCTCTTTGAATTTATCGGTCGGTTAGAATGGGTCTTGAAGCTGGTTAAGCATGTGGTTATTTCTGACAATTCGGAAAAAGTTGCACAGGGGATTCATACCATCAATCCAAACATTATCTCTAGCAGGCTTGGCTCAATTTTTGATAATAGAGTTGGCTTTGAAAATAAAATGGTGGAGGTGTTTGAGGTGTTCAATCTATCTTGCGCTAATAATGACTATGCTTCTTTGAGTATCTTCCATGGTTACAATGAAGATTTTTTCACTTGTGATGATAGGAATGTTATGATGGAATACTTCTTTGGAGTTAGCATTTTTGTCAACAAACTAGGTCATCTTTAGATCAAACGTAGAAATGAAACTTAATTGTTTAACATAATGTTTGGAATAATATTCTCTGTAAATGTTTTTTTTGATACATACTCAGGGTCTAGATATCCATATGGTCATCATCATTACAAAACTTGTCTAGCTGATGAACTTTATATCCTTATGCATTATGCTATTGTGATTTTGCCTCTTTTTTTTGACACAATGAATGGTTATATCTCTCACTTCAGGGGTGGGTTATTCATTACTACCATGTCATGTTGTATTTAGTTTTATGTAGCTCTAATTGTTTATTGTCTTCTATGCAATCTTTAGCATATGTATCATGTGACTTATGTAAATCTGATTATGATTGACCTTCATAACATTGAACATGCCACTCTAAAGCAAAATATTGGCCTGCTCAATTTTTTCAAATACACTAGGAACCATAGTGACAAGTAAGCCTGCAAGTGTAATAGAAGCCACCCCTGGTCCTACAACTTTGAACCACCGAATCTGCAATCTACATATTTAGTCATAAAGACATTTCCAAAATTACAATCATAAAGACTATTTTTCTCCATCTTTTTATCCATGCATATTCTGAGGAAAGAGGTTTACGTTTTGGTTGTCCTGTAGCATTTGGACCACAATTTTTGTGGTGGAATGAAATCAAGGTTGTGCTTCTTTATCCTATGCTTATTTTATGATTTGAAAGGACTAAATATGCATAGGATGAAGAAGCACCACCTTGTTTTCATTCGACCACAAAAGCGTGATCCAAATGCTAAAGGTTGAAAACCAAAATGTATACTATTAACAATCTATAAAGTCTAAAGGTGCATTGTGTTTACCACAACACATTCCACCTACATTTGTTTCAAAGTTTATAAAAAAATAGGAGAACATATGGTGTTAGAAGGCCCAGATGGGCAGAAATTCAATGGTACAATTATGGTCTTGTAAAGATAAACTGAAACTAGAATTTCAACAAGGCTGGGAAAAGTTTGTGCATGATTATGAACCAAAGATGGGGAATTTTCTAGTGTTCAAATATGTTTCAAAATCTATTTTTAAAGTGAAGATATTCGATACAACATCTTGTGAGAAAAATCAAACAAAAAGGAAATCGTCCTTTCTTGGTAAGAGATAGTTTTGTCCAAGAAAGGATGATTTCCTTTCTGTTTGATTTTTCTCACAAGTTGTTGTATCAAATATCTTCACTTTAAAAAAATATTTTGAAACATATTTGAACACTAGAAAATTCCCCATCTTCAGTTCATAATTATGCACAAACTTTACCCAGCCTTGCTGCAATTCCAGTTCCACTTTATCTATACAAGACAATAATTGTACATTGAATCTCTGCCCATTTGGGCCTTCTAACACCATATATTCTATGTATTTGTATGTGCATTCTTGATTTAGAGTGGGAAAATCATATTTTGGATGTGAGGGAGAGAAGCCAAACACATAAAGAACATGCACATAAACACAACAGATGGGAAATATAAATGTAGATATCACAACAGATGAGAAACATAAATGTAGATATCATGGTCACAATTGTTTGGAGAGACAACATAATTGAATGGTATACCCAGATGATGCAACACACCCACTACTCCTCCAGTTCCAAGTTGACATTGCGGGATCCAAAAACCATAGATAAGGAATAAATTTAGAGAGCAGAGGAGGGTCGTAATGACAAAATAATATAGGGTCCCTATTTTATTTTGGTCATTATGGCCCTCCTCCTCCGCTCTCTAAATTTATTCCTTATCTATGGTTTTTGGATCCTGCAGTGTCAACTTGGAACTAGAGGAGTAGTGGTTGCATAGCATCTGTTGGTTGTATTTCCTGTTTTTGAGTTTGCCTTGTAAAATTTTGAAGTTTCTTGTCATTCCTATGCTCAAAAGGTTAAAAATTATGGTTTAAATTGCTCTTATACCTCTGCAAATATTGTTTTAGCCCTTAACCTAGCCAAAAATGCCAAAACCCTAAGCCCTAGGGTCATTTCTATTCGAAAATGCAAAAAATACCTAAATTTCTTAGTTGAATTCTATTTTTAAGTTACCTTTTTCATAACTTATGTCTGAGTTATTTTCATGTACTTATTATTAGTCACTTAGTCTCATGACGAAAAGTGAATATTCCATTTAATCTAGAGACTTGGTGAAATACATTGGTCGCGTTGTCTCTTAACAAAAAGAATATACTTTAAAAGATCAAGAGACTTGAGGCTGAACGTTCATCTCAAGATTTGATCTAACAGTGGTCGGGTTATCTTGTGATAAACCCTACAGTTTTAAATTTATCTAGCGACATGGAGATATAATAGTTGCTGAGTCTCTGGATAAACCTGAGTTAAAATATAGTTTGGATAATAGCGTTGTTGCCTAGTTGCAGAATAAATCATGAGTTAAGTTGATCATCAGGAGACATAGCGACAACCACGAGATGGAAGCCAGATCTGATGGTAGTCGCGTGGTTGTGGTAGGAAGTTGAAAATTAAAATAGGATCTAGCGATTATGAGACAAAACGAAAAAGTAAGACACATGTTCATCAGTTGCTAAGTCTCGAGAAAGATTAGGGATTGATATGAAAATCAAGAGACTTGGTGACAACCGTCAGATGCAGAGGAAAAGAAGATCAATGGCAGTCGCATTATCTCCAGATGGAAATCATAAAAGTGAAATAATCAAGAGATAAAGAGACTAAAGGAGTTAGTAACAAGGTCTCCAGATAAACCATGAGTAAGAGATTTGGTTCAGTGACATAGAGACATAATAGTTGCCAAGTCTCCGGATGTAGCCTGAGGTTGAAGATCAGTTAAGTAAAAGCTTAATCGTAGTGTCTCTGTAAGAAGATGAGTTAAGTTAAAAGATCAAGCGACATGGAGACAATGATTGATCTAAAGTTTGATCCAATGAAAATCACTGAGTCTTGGTGAAAACCCATAGTTAGAAAGAATATTAAGCGACAAGGAGATTACACAGTCGCTAGGTCACCAGAAGTAAAACCAGAGTTAAAAGATGACTTTTTTTTTACGTCATGGTGGAAAGTTGCTGACCAATAAGATTTCAAAGATTTTGACAAATGGAAAATTAGCCAAAATATGATTAATAACAACCAATCAGATTTGAGTTTGATCTCTTTTCAAAATTATAAGGTTTTTATAATCAAAAGCACTCATTTAAAATTGATTACATGTCAGTTTGAATTGCCACAGCTAGAACTAGAATTGATGTCACAGTGTGTAAACTAAATGGCGGAAGTGACTGAATTGTAAGTTTACCAGTTGCAAAGAGATGGCTACATTGATTTCTCAGTTATAAGTAAGCTATCTGTTGCCATTTCATTCTTACCAAGCTTCCAAGTTTTCAGAGCTAGAAATCTTAAAGAGTTCATCATTTTTTGAGAAGAGTAGAGCTCTCCAGCAGTGCGTATTGATAAAGGTGTTTTCGTGGTCTAGAATTCAGAAGGAATTGTGATTTGGTAGTATTTTCAGTGCTAAGAATTGCAGATTATAGAGTAATTGACAGCCTATAGTGAGGGTTTGTAGGAGATTTGTTTCAATATCGGTAACGTATATTGGAACTGGACAAGATAAGTAGGGCAGTAAGTGTGGCATCTACCAGTGGGAGAAGTAATGATTTAGATGATGATATGAAGGGAAAATGTAACTATTCAAAAGAATTCATTTCCTTTCTGCCAGGGTCAACTCAGAATAGAAAGGTAAGTGCTGATACCCTCACTGATAATTTGAGATTTATTAGAGATGCCAAAACCCCAGGGTCCTCTAGCTATTCTTTGTTCAATTATTTTTATAATAATAGTGATGAACCCATACCCATATCAAACGCATGGACCTATCGATTGGCCAAGCTCATTGTCCCAGACATATTTGTAGATGTTGATTTCATCCTGGAAATGGCCAGTAGGTATGGCAGCCTGACAAAAAATATCAAGAGGGATGACAGCAAAGCCCTAGTTACCCTAGACATGAATTCCTTCATGAAAGCCTTCAATGTCTACCGTCCCATAACCATTGAGATAAATTTGAAAATCCTAGAAAATAGTTATATTAGGGAGTCTGGCATCGCAGCCAAATTGATTAAAGACCATGTACCAAAGAATATGAAGAACTACATAGCACATATCCCAAAGAATACCTCATACTTCTACAAGGACCTAAACTTCTAAATGAAGTATATATCATATGCACTATGCAGAGTGCTAGGAAAAGATGGAGGGCCAGAGAGGATTACTTCAAACATCCTAATGATGGTGTTGGACATGCAAAGCCCTCACACTAGTAATAACTATGATTATATCCAATATATCATACATCAAATGCGCCAAGGGTTTGTGGATATACAGAATAAGAAGGACAACCCTAGATTCCTGCATTACTCTATTTTAATGCATTTGATCCTATACTACAACTTCCCCGTTATGAATTGTCAATGTTTAAGGCCACATAGGTTCCATTAAGGCCAACCTAACCCCATTCAATTTTGGCTAAGAGTGCAAAATTATACCTCCAGAGAGAAGGAGTTATGTGCTTTCAAGAATTGGGTAGTGTATCTAATTCTTCAGTGCCTAGGTGTAAATAAGAATAGACTACCAATCAAGGTGATACAATTATTGAGGCCATGCCAATATCTTGACAAATGGCCAGGAGATCATAACTCGGGTGATTTTTATTATGAGAAGAACTTTACACTGATTAGGGTGTATGGTTGTACCCACCCTCCCCATATATTTCCAATTCATGTGCCACCAAGGATTGGTGCAATGGAATTCATAAGGCAATTGATTTTGACTGATAAAGAACACCTGGCCCCACATAGGAAGGGTGCATTTACCCCAAGGCAGTTCAAAATCTACAATTTTACAATTGGGAAGAGGGAATTAGACCTTGTAAATAACTAGATGAGCCATTATAGGATGAATGTGGCTCTTTATAGATACATTGACACATAGGGCTTCATCCTTAGTGCAAAGAAATTGCTTACACCAACCATCCCCTACACCAAAGACCATGAGGAGTGCATGGAAGAGGATTTGTTATGAAATATTTTGGAGGATGAGGAGGTGGATAAGAGAGCAGATAGGTTCAATGAACTTATAGATTTAGAGAGACAGGTGAAGAGAAAGGGCCTTAACTTTGGGGGATTCTTCCCATATATGCCATACTTAAAAAGGCTAGATGCCATGATAGAATCTCACACCCTCATGTGCAATCAGTTGGAGGATGCACTAGTAGTGCCAAAGAAGGGCCACAAGGGGCACTCATCATCAGAGTATGATGATGATAGTGATGAAGGATATGCAAAATGCATTTCCCCTCTAGTCAATCAAGCAATTGCAGAAGAACAAGTTGTCAAGGGTGAAGATATTATCGACCTAACAGAGGTCCCTAAGAAGGAAGCTACAAATGAATCCCCACCTAAGAGACAAAAGGTTAAAATAGGGGAACCTTCTTAGAGGAAAGAAAATAAAAGAGATAGGATTGGTGCCCTAATAACTGGAAATAGGCCCTATGATCACCAATTGAGAAAATAGATCAGGGTAGGGAAGAAACTACAAAACGATGTGGAAGAGGAGGAAGAGCTACCTCTTAGAACCTGTACAAATGAGAGATTGATTTACCAAGATCAATTCCTTAATGATGATAATTTTATCAAAAATAAGGAATTTAAAGACTTCCTCATTTGGAACAAGCAACAATAGGTGGGTGCACAATTGCAGTTGGCAGGTGGTGACCCAGTGACCCAAGAGGCTCTACAAACACTGTAGGACTATGATCTTGAATTAGAGTAGATTACACTAGAGCATGCAAGGTAACTGGTCAAAGCCAGTGGAATGTAACTAGTGGAAGGTTGGGATCCGGTCTCTGCATTCATTATTGATCAAATAAGAAAACAACTTGATGTTAAATTGTCATCAGAGACATAGGTTGGGGACATGATTAGAGGGTTTGGATATAACCCCAAATCTCAGACACGAGCAATGTGGAGCTTGGATCCAAAATATCAAAAGCCATCTATGTTGGACATCCAAGAGAAAATGGAAGGCAACAAGATAATCTGGTCAGTCTAGAATACAAGAAATTTGGAGATCTCCCAAGTATTAACACACTTTGCCCAAATCAATGAGGCCAAAGTAGTACAAATGTCTGAGAAACTGAAGAAGCTTAGTAGTGACACTAGTGACATTGTCAAGGACAGAGAGTTAGGGCTCATAAAAATCAAGGCACAAGAGAAGCTCATAACTGAGATTATACAACAACTACTAGATATGCCAGATGTTTCCCCTACTGAGCCCAAGGGGTTATAGTATATGGAGATCCAAACATAGGAAACATGGGAGATAGCACCAGAAACATAGCAAGAAGTCAGGGAGCACAACAGTGTAATTTTGGGTGCATTGACATCAATTTTGCAGAATAGAATAGACACCACTAAGGATAAGATTGATGTGGTGTATGGAGCCTATGGAAATTTTCCAGGATTACAAGTAGAGGTGAATAGTTTTATTTCAATTTTGAATCCCTCCTTTTCAACTTGGTCTGGCATAACAACACTTTTTGAGAGATTGGCATATGTTCAACCACTAAGGTCAGACTTACCAAAGATAGTTACGCTGGTTGGGACAGAGATAGAGAAGATTGGAGCCACCTTTTCATTCTTCAATGGAAAAGAAAACCAGATAGAAGCAAGGTTAAATATGTTTGGAGTAAGCTACAACAGGTTTGTACCTCCCATCAGAACTGAGGACAATCAAATCAAGCCATTAGTGCTATGGGGCTTAGAGTTTGACAATGTGCTACCCAATAAAGATATTTATATATTCTATCAATAAGAGCTAGACATGGAGAGATACAATAAGATTCTGGATGAAGTAATAAAAGTAGAAACACATTGTAATAAATTCATCACAGATGTAAAGAGCATAACTGATGCCAGGTGGGAAAGACAAAAGGCCCAACTTGAGACTATACAGTTCTTTGAGTGGCCAAAGGAGGAAGATGTTACAGCATGGGACATCATGAAAAATCCCAAGAAGAAAAATCTTGTTACAGTTGACTTGGAAATTATGGATGAGGAATAGAAGGACACATGGCACATGTTCTATGAGCACATAAAGGTTAGCAATCTTAAAGAGACTAGTGTAAGTTAGCATGTATTGGAAGTCACTAGTTCTTGATACAAATATCATATGCTATCCTGAACATATACCAACAAAGGTGCCAACATCCACAAGAAGACAAAGGCAGATCAAATCTTATTCTTCAGTTTTGTCCTTCCATTGCTTGGAGTTTTTCTGTCTTTTGTCTTTTCTAAGTTTTAGGGTTAGGTCTTCTAAACCATCTGAAGCTTGTTGCATCCTTATCTTAAGGATTCCAAGATGGTTTGGGACTATATATAGTATTCTTGTATCATTTTGTAGGAGGTTGGAGTTGGAGTTGGAAATGAATGAAAATCTATTACAAGGCAGACTACTAAAATTTGTCTGAGCCTTTGTACTATTTGTCTATCTGAATGTATCTATAGCTTTAAGACATTAATACAAATATTTTTCAATCTCTTATTTGCATCTTGGATTGTCTCTTTTCATTACTATTATAGTTCTTGTATGTTTAATTGTAAGGCACTTAGACATACTGATCACAAGGTGGTTGTGCAGTCATTTGTAAGCTCCTTCAAGGAAGGATTAATTATTTTAAGTGACCCCAGAGAGATTAGCATTAGTTTAAGGATCTGATGATATAGTTGTAAAAAGAGGATAATTTGTAAGGCATTTTATCTTTGTTGCAAGTATTTTTTTGATCACCTTACTATGGAGTAATACCAAATATTGACTCATAGCCCAAGGATAAGGCATTGTTTATAGTTTTCTAAGTAACTATTCATTATCCAACCAATATTTTAATTTATCAAATCATTCACATTTCAAACATACATTCCATTCAAGTAATTATGTTTAAAAAATACAATTCAGTTTACTGATTCCTTTAAGACAAAATCAAAATAGGTTATCCCTCCTGAGTTTCATAAGAACTGAAAAAGGAAGAAGGATGAGAATCCTTATTACCTTACTAATTATTGTTGTCAAAATACTAGTTTAGATCATTAAGCTCTGTATCATAATTTTCATAATCATTTGCATAGTCATTTAGCTATTGATCCATTAAAAATCATTTTAGCATTTTAGTAAGAAGATAATCCACTTAAAAGATACTGTCATTTAGTAATCATTCATAGGTAATACCTGCCTGAGTCAGTGCATCTCAAAAAAGGAGGAGGTAATAGTTTCCCCAGATGTTATCTAATACCCTCATTAATTAGCCTTTCTCTTGAATGAAATAGGAGTTTGCATTCAAGTATACTGTCACATTAAGGTTGTGCTGCAAGAAAAAGAGCTAACAACATTGTCTGGGTATACCACTCAATTATGTTGTGTCTCCAAACAATTGTGACCATGATGCCTATAGTTATTTTTCTCATCTGTTGTTTCCCAGGACCCCTTATGACCCTTTATGATCCTTTACAATCCCTCAGAATACATCTGAGAGGTCTTAAAGTGTTGTAAAGGGTCATAAGACACTCCTAGGAGGGGCCAGATGAGCTTCCACCTTCACCTGGTTGGCCCTGTTAAGTAGAGAATGTTAAATTGTTCTCAAAACAAAGAGAAGCTCAATGTTTTAAGGTCTCCCTCCAGGCATGACAAATATTTTTTTTTAAAACATAGCATACCATCGCAATTGTGATGATATTCAGAGAATGACCAACGCCAAAACCCTACACGTGACATCTAGATGTTGGACTAATCCAATAGATGGACATCACATGTACAACATATCTGTTGCATACCCATTGTAATGGTGACACCCATAATGTCTAATGATGACATACTAACCATAATAGTCGATGCATATTGTGATGGTCATGACCGTCACAATAAAGACGGACATAGCAGCCATCGTTGATTCTGACACCAAAACTACAACACCGGTCTATGTCGCTTGCCCAATGGGGTAGTGTCAGAATTGCGATGTATAGCCATCAAAAAGAGGTCTCAAATGTACTAGTGACAAGTGAAGGCACTGCAAATTGGTCAAGAGACACAGATGGTAAGAAGGATTGATGTTATGAATAATGCTAGAAAAGTTGAACAAGAAAGAACATTAGCTAATGATGACAGGAGAAAGATGTTGGTAATGAGTTGAGTAACTAAGAGGGGAGGGGTGAATCAGTTACCAAAAAAACAAATCCTTTCCCTTAGATGTCTTAATAAAACTTATCACTGTTGCTCGGTTAACAAATATATTTCACTGTCACTTGGTTAACATAAACAATCTTAAGATATTAACTGTGATTATCCTTTAGTGATTAATTGAAAAAATACAAAGCATAAATCAAATAACATGTACACAAATAACACCAAGATTTAACGTGGAAACCCAATATGGTAAAAACCACCAATTGCAACTAGTTATTGTTTTTCACTCTTTTGAAGTGAGCCCTATTAGGAGCCAACCTTGTTAAAGGTTACAATACACACTGTTAGGTGTGACCCTGTTAGACAATTTAATCACCCTGTAAGGAGTGGCCTTGTTAGAGGTCTTCAAATAGTTCAATGCAGAAATGTCACCTTGTGAGATGATTTACAAAAGACTTTTATGTCTACTCTATTAAGAGATTTAGATATCTGCTACAATTGTTAGAGAGTAACAATGGATTGACTTGTTTGATGAAGCAACTGTCTTTGCTCATTCAGATCTCTATTCTAGTTTTATAACTGGATCCTCACTGATCGGATATTCTATTGTAGCTCTATCTAGATATTTTTTCCTTAATCAGAATCCCATCTGATTTTGTCTTCACTCTTCATATCAAAATAATATCTTTGATTTTTCTTTCACATTCAGTCCAAAACTTGACCTAGTATATATATGATAGGACTTGTCAAGTCAGCTTGAATAACCTTCCAAATAAATAATAAAACTCATGGCTCTCAGTTGCATATAATCATTTAAACATAAAATGTAAGTTGTTATTAGTCGGATGGAACTAACTGTTTAACTCAGTCAACACTGAAATCCTTCAATGCACGACCAACATTGTAATGCCAGAGTGAACTCAGTTAGAACTGAAAATCACTTTGGTCTTCTTCAATGCCTGAGAGAACATGGCATACACTGTCTGTTCTTAGATAGGATTAGACATTTGTGTAAACATCACTACATTTGTGTAAACATCAATGACAATACACAATTGCATAATTATCATGAACAATCTCCCTCTTTGGCATTGATGGCAACACAACATGTCATAATACAAATAATTATAGAGAAACATACACAAGAATAAATTTTATTAATGTCCTTAGCTTCATTCTGATTCTCATCCAAAAACTCCCTCTATCTTCACAAACACTGAAATACAAATTTCTCCCTCTTACATCAATCTCTGTTTCACATAAAATTTCTCCCTCTGTCATCAATAATTTATTTTGGCATGACATCAATAAACTCTCCCTCTTTGACAACCAATGACAAAGACACCAACTGATAAATATATCCAATGAAGTTGTAATGTACCTATTTGTACTAATTAATATGCAATAAGCTCTAAATATCTGCATCAACATGTTAAATTTGTTTTGTAGCTCGGTTGATGCACCACTAATTTGTCCATTAGTGAGCCTCAGTTAGGGGAATCACCCCTAGCTTTCATTAAGATACAAGAATGCATCCTTAGGTAATGGTTTTGTGAATATGTCTATAATTTGTTCTTTAGTATTCACATATTCCAACCTTACTTCCTTGTCCTGAACCAATTCTCTCAAGAAATGATACTTTATTGCAATATGTTTATTCTTAGTATGCATCACAGGGTTCTTTGAAATGTTAATTGCACTAGTGTTGTCACAGTAGATAATGAATGGTTCTTTGATTTCTTCCTTCATACCCGACAACAACTGTTTGAACTATATGATATTTGAACAATTCATTTTTGCAGCAACATACTCTGCTTCAGCTGTAGATTGAGAGATGTAATTATGTTTCTTACTGGTCCAAGAGACTAATCTCTTACCAAGGAATAATGCTCCACCACTTGTGCTCTTTCTATCATCAACACTTCCTGCCCAATTAGCATCAGTAAAAGTCTTCAAATCAAATTTTCCTCCTTTCTTATACCATAATCCATACTCTTCAGTACCCTTAAGATATCTCAGAATCCTTTTGATAGCCATCTAATGATTCTCTCTAGGATTAGTTAAAAACCTTGCAATAATACCAACTGCTAATGCAATATTAGGTATAGTGTGAAAAACATATTTAAGTTTACAAATTATGGATATGTAGGTAGTCAGGTTTACTTCCTTTGAATCATCATCCTTAGACAACTTATGTCCAGTAGGCATGGGTGTTCCAACTGGTCTAGAGTCTTCCATTCCAAATTTCTTCAGTATCTCTTTGATGTATTTAGACTGAGTAATGTAGATACCATCCTTCATCTAATAAACTTGTAAGCCAACAAAGAAATTGATTTCACCAAACATAGACATCTCAAATTCCTTACTCATAGCTTCGAAGAATGCTTTGCATAAATCATCATATCCAACAAACAAAATATCATCAACAAATATTTCTGCTAATAGTATCTTGTTCTGAGGTCCTTCTTTGATATACAAGCTACTATTATCATTAGTTCTCTGAAATCCAATACTTACTAGGTAACCATGCAATCTTTCATACCAAGCTCTAGGTGTTTGCTTCAATCCATACGAGGCTTTGTGTAGTTTGCAAACCATATTCCTTTTGTTAGGATCAATAAAACCTTCATGTTTCTCAATATAGAATTCTTCTTCTAGGATTCCATTCAATAATGCATATTTTACATCCATTTGGTATACCTTGAATCCTTTATGTTCTGCATAAGCCAGAAGAGTTCTGACTCCTTCAAGTCTTGCAACGGGAGGAAAATTTTCTCCATAATCAATACCCTCTTCTTGAGCATATCCTTTACATACTAATTCTGCTTTTTTTCTAGAAACTTAACCTTTTTCATTCATCTTGTTTCTGAAAACCCACTTAGTGCCAATCACATTCTTGTCTTTTGGTCTAGGTACAAGAGTCCAAGTTTTTCTCTTTTCTATTTGCTCAATTTATTCATTCATGGATTCTATCCAGCTTTCATCATTCAATGCATCTTTAATAGATCTAGGTTCAATTTCACTAAGCAAGCATGTAGCTTTAAATTTGTTCCTTGTCATTATACCCTCTGTCTGATCTCCAATAATTTGGTCAGGTGCATGATGCCTTCTGACATATTTGGAAAGTACAGGATCCTTCCTTCTTTATTTTGGGCTTGTTCCACTTGGTTCACCATGCTCAAGCATTCTGTTCCACTCTTCTTTCTGATACTCGGGTTCCACTGTCTGAGACTTAGGCGCCTCTATCTAAGACTTGGGTGCCTCTATCTGAGACTGAGTTCCCTCTGTCTATGACTTAGTTTCCTCTAATAGAAGCTTGGGTTTCACATGCTTCAACTTGGCTTGAACTATTTGAGTTTGTGCAGATGAATTCAATGGTTGATAGGGATGTTGTCCAATCACCATTGCTTGTGCCTTAGGTATAGTATCAGGTTCATAATACACAAAGTTTCTGGAATCCTCGGGCTCTTTACTACTATGTTCTTCACATCTTTTTGCAAACTCATCAATCCTAATATGTACACTTTCTATGACTTTATGAGTAGAAAGATTCAAACATTTATATGCTTTGATTTTACAGGAGTAGCCTAGGAATATACCTTCATCACCTTTTACATCAAATTTTCCATTTCTTGCTTCCTTTAAGATGTAACATTTACTTCCAAATACTTTGAAATAATGAACATTAGGTTTGTAGCCATACCATACATCAAAAGGTGTCTTCTCAATACCTTTCTTCAATTGAACTATATTCAAGGTGTGAACTGCAGTGTTGATAGCTTCCTTCCAGTATTCAGTAGCAACATTATTTTCAATCATCAAGGTTCTTGCACAATCCATAATAGATCTGTTTCTTCTTTTTGTTATCCCATTCTGTTGTGGAGTACCTGCAACAGATACTTTTCTTCTGATTTCTCTTTCATTGAATAATTCATTGAGTTTGTTAGAGATGAATTCACCTCCTCTGTCAGATCTCAAGCATTTAAGTTTCTTTCATGTTTCTTTCTCAACTCTGGCAAGGTACCACTTGAACTTCTGAAAAGCTTCTAATTTTTCTTTGAGAAACATAACAGTCATCATTCTAGAATGTTCATCAACAAATAGAATGAAATAATTCTCACCTGTGTAACTTGTTGTTCCAATTGGTCCATATAAATCAGTATGTACCAACTCCAAGACTTATTCTATATTGTAATTCTTGCTCTTGAAACTAGTCTTGCCCATCTTCCCAATTTGACATTGTTTGCATATTGCTAATTCAGGTTTCTTCAGAGTAGGAATACCTCTTACTCTTTTGTTCTTTCTTATGTTGACTAGGTTATCAAAGTTCAGATGACATAACCTTTTATGCCATAACCATATTTCTTCTACTTGTGCAATAAAACATGAACTTTTAGTGAGATCAAGATAGAATAAATTACCTTTTGTTTGCCTGCCAGTTCCAACTAGGTTTCCCTTACCAATGGGGAGCTTGGCCTTCCCATTCATGAATTCTACCTTGAAACTAATGTTATTTAGCTATGCCACAGTTAGTATATTACGCCTTAGTCCTTCAACCCAATAATAATTATCACATTTGATTCCTTTTGTTAAAGCAACACAACCTTTACCTTTCACATAGCAAGGTTCATCATTCCCAAAATTGACACTCCCACCATCATAGTGCTCAATATGTTCAAATTTGGTTTTATCACCAATCATGTGATGAGAACAACCACTATCAATTATCCAAGTGTCACTAATATGAGAGAAAAGTGCAGTCTTGTCATTTTCTTCATTGTCTGACTCATCCTTAATAGAAATGTAAACCATTTCATCTTCATCTTCATCACTATCAGAATCTTTTGCAATATAACAAGATTTCTTACATTTGTCCTTGTAGCTTTTTAACTTGTGAAATCTTTGATGCCTTTTGGTGCAGAGCACCTCCCATTTTTGGTTTGAAGTGTGGTTAGTTGGCATTTAGGGTTGTTTAGGGGTATTTTTTATGTTTGTAATAAGATCCATAAGTTTTGGATCCTTCATGTTTGTAAGAGCACACGTTGCTCCTAGGTGAAAATGTTGTCACATTGGTCTAAAATTGTGAAAGTTGATAATTTTGAGCAACTAGGGGATATGGTCTCCTCTATGGTCCTATGTGTCCTAACTAGGCTCCTAGGATGGGTCAAAGTGCATCGAGTTGACCAATTTTGTCAAAGAGCAAGAAATGCTCAAAAGTTGCTAGCAACTTTTGCAAAATGTTGCTCAGTGAGGAAATGGATGGTTGTAATCACCCATGCTTAGATATTTGAGCATGGATTGAATATTTTGGAAGGCTAATGGAGTTTTAGTTACAGACCACACGTGTAAGAATTTTGTACGGATGGTATTCTAAGTTTTACTTGCATTTTTAGTGTTTTTGCATCCTTGTACAGCTGTGTACGAATTGGATTGTGCAATCTGACTCCATGGGAGTGTAGAGTTTTGTTTTAGATTTATTTTAAATATACTTGTTTTCTTTCAAGTTAAGGCATTGTAAAGTTACACTTAGATTTAGGTGACTGTGTGTGCAATTCCCATTTGCAGAGTTGCAGGAACAAAAATGGATCTAACCTAAGCATCCATAGTTGAAAATGAATGAAACCTTTTGGAATGATAGGTTAGGGTATTTATATAGTGTTTATGTTTTCCTTTTTGTTCTTGCAACTAAACTCCTAGGCTTGGAGTGATGCCCTAGGCTGAATTCTTCGAGTAGGTGAGCCAGGATAAGGTGAAGATTGGATCGAAACAACACACCCATGATCTTGTATGGACAACTTAGTGGCATGTGTGGAATCCCAAGAGTTTCCCCTTGAAGGATCAATATGTTTCAAAATTTTAAGTGAATTTTGAAGACCAATTGGATGCAATTTGCAGAGACTGGTCTAGAGGCCTAAAAGATAGCCTAAAAACTAGGGCCTCAAAGTAATTAGGGTTGTGGGTGTCTTGGAGAACTATACCTTTGGATTCTTGAAGTGCTAGTTGATATCTTTCAAAATCATATGGTCTTCCATAGGTTTGTTTGGAATAATTTTCAGCATTTGGCTAAAAACTGTGAAAATAGACCTAATTGAATTAGGCCTATCTTGGAGTAGTGACAAAAAAGAGATGAATATAGTGTCCAAAAGTGTTTGAAACACCTAGAATGGACATGTAAGGTCCTTTGAACATAGGCTAGAGCTTGAGAGATGTTTGGGAAGATCCTAAGCAAGGGTTTAGGGTTCTAGAGGGAGATCTAGTGAGAAAACAAGGTAATTGGAGGACTAGTTGAAATTGTTTGTGCATGGTTTCTTCATCAACTCAACTCTACCTAGGAGGCAAGTTTATTGGAGGGTCTAGGAAAATTTTTGTGAAGGAAACATAGGAGTTTGAAACCATTGGATTTTTTGAAGAACTTGATAACAACTCGGTGAAGGGTAAACACTAGAACTTTAGACCATCTGCATCAGAGTGGTATCAGAGCCAAAACTATAGTAAGTTTGGTGTATGTATAAAGGGGAGGAGAGCCACGAGGTTGATAGCATGCCACCAAAGGAAATGAGAAAGGATGCCCTAGTGGACTTAGTCTAATAAATATTGGAAAAGGTCAATCTAACAGAGACAAAGGGTAAGAGGAGAGTTACTGAATGGGGAGATGAAAGTGATGAAGAGGATGAAAGCCAGACAAGAGAGACAACTGGCAAAGGAAAAGAAGTGGAGACAGATAAAGATCAGAAGGTGTTCTTGGATGTCATTAAATCCATTAACAAAGATAGTATGGAATACATTCCCTACTATAGTGGCAGTTTGAATGGTGAAGAGTTGTTGGATTGGCTAGAGGCCATAGACAATCAGTTTGATTACAAAGAAGTGTCAGAGGAGAAGAGAGTTAGTTATGCCAAGGCTAGACTTAAGGGATCTGCATTGGTATGGTGGAACATGATGCAAGATGATAGGGTAACCACTGGTAAGAATAAAATAGTCTCTTGGGATAGAATTAAAATCAGATTGAAAGCACAATTCTCGCCCACTAATTATGAGATACAAATGTATAAGAAGTTGCATAACTTAAGACAAAAAGAGCTAACAGTAAGTGCCTATACTGAGGAATTCAACAAGTTGAGTGTAAGGGAAAGAAGGCAAGAAGAAGAAGTAGAAAAGGTAGCAAGGTATCTCAATGGATTGAGACAAGGAATCCAAGATGAGATCAGTATGATTAGTATTGAGAGAAGAGGAGAAGGCTAGAAGGAGGAATGATTTCCAACAAAGAGGCAAAGGCAATAGAGGATTCAGAGGCAGGGGTAACTTTGGAAGAGGCCAAAGTCCAAGTAGGCAAAAAGAGACTCAATCTACAAAAAATAATGGAAGTAACTAGTATAGGGGTTCATTTCAGAGAGGAGGATACCGAGGAAGAGGACCTCCAAGAGGTAGGTTTTAGTCACAAGGCAGGACTAACTCTGTCTTACTGGAAGATGTTATAATTGTAACCAAGTGGGTCATACTATGTGTAGATATCCTGAGAAAGATACCACCTCATCCATCGGAGAAAGAAGGAATTAGATAGTACAAGAAGATGACACACAAAGTGTCACCTCACCAATCTCCAAGGCAGGGCCAGTAATGGATGGAGAAACCCTTATGTTGATAAGGACCTTATTGAAAGTTCCTAGTGTTGCAGAGCCACCTCAGAGGAAGAGCTTGTTTAAGACTACTTCTAGGTCACATGGGAAGATCTTCAAGGTGATAGTGGACTATGGTTCCACAAAGAACATAGTACCAATAGAGATGGTGGACAAACTAAAACTTAGAAGGATACTACACACTACTCCCTACAAGGTGTCATGGCTAAACAAGGGCCAATAGATAGTGGTGGATGAACAAAATTTGGTAGAGTTTGAGATAGGAGAATATAAAGGCAAGGTGTTATGTGCCATATTTCCTATGGATGCATGTCATCTCCTTCTAGGACATCCATGGAAACATGATGTGAAGGCCATACATGATGGTGAAAAGAACAATTATGTGATTACTAAATAAGGGAAGAAGTTTAAAATGGATCCTCTGCAAGAACCTAATGAAGAGATGCATGTGGGGACTAGTGTGATGTTGTTGAGTGGAAAGGAGTTCCTTAAGGTCTTGAAGAAGGAAAGAGGGGTCTGTTGTGCAGTGATAGTGAAACCAAAAGAAGAGACAAAGGAGAAAGTTAATATGCCACAAGAGGTACAAGAATTGTTGGAGAATTACCATGAGATAGTGGATAATGGATTTCCTAGTGCATTTCCACCCATGAGGGATTGAGTCATCAGATAGACCTCATACCAGGAGCTAATATACCTAAAGGGATTATAAGAAAGAGTTTAAGTGCTTGTGTTGTGCCAACTATACTGGCACCTAAGAAGGATGGAAAATGGAGGATGTGTACCAAATCTAGGGCTATTAACAAGATCACAACAAAATACAGATTTCCCATGCCCTGGATTGAGGATTTGTTGGACAATTTGGGGGTTCTTGTTATTTATCCAAGGTAGATTTGAAGTCAGGGTACCATCAAATCAGAGTTAGGCCTGGTGATGAGTGGAAGAAAACCTTCAATACAAATGAAGGGTTGTATGAGTGGCTTGTAATGCCCTTTGGCCTAACAAATGCACCTATCACATTCATGAGGCTCATGAATGAAGTGCCATTAGAATTTATAGGTAAATTTGTAATTGTTTACCTTGATGACATTTTTATCTTTAGAAAGTCTAAGGAGGAGCACATGAAGCACTTGGAAATGGTTCTGAGGAGGCTACACCAAGAGTAGTTGATGATCAATCAGGAAAAATGTGAGTTTTTGAAAATTGAATTAGTATATCTTGGATTTGTTGTTGCTAATGGATGTATGAAGATGGATCTTGATAAGGTCAAGTCTATATTGGAATGGCTAACACCTAGAACCATAGGAGATGTTAGAAGTTTTCATGGATTAGCATCTTATTATAGGAATTTTGTGAGAAACTTTATCCATGTATGTGCACCAATACTAAACACTATAAAAGGAGGAATCAAATTTCAGAAGGAGGAATCAAATGTCAGTTCAAGTGGACACTAGAAACAGATCAAGGTTTTGAGATTTTGAAGAAAAAGATAGTAGAACTACCTACTCTTAGGTTCCTCGACTTCAATCAGTTATTTGTGATGGAGTGTGATGCTAGTAAACTAGCCATTGGAGCAGTGTTAAGTTAAGAGGGATGTCTTATGGCATTCTTCTCAGAGAAGTTGAATGAGGCCAAGAAAAATTACTCCACCTATGATTTGGGGTTGTATGCAATGGTGAAAGCATTAAAAAATTGGAGACATTATCTCCTACCAAGGGAATTTGAGGTCTATACAGATAATCATGCCCTTATCTTCTTGAATGGGAAAGAGAAGTTGAACCAAAGGCACCTAAAATGGGTAGAGTCTTTGCAAGCATATAATTTTGTCATAAAACATAAGAAAGGTGTTAGCAACAAAGTTGCAGATGCTCTGAGTAGAATACTAATAACTATTTAGGAGATACAGTTGCAGAGTGTAGGCATGAGTGACCTTAAAGATCTCTACAAAGAAGATAGACATTTCCAAGATGCTTATGAAGCATGTGAGAAGTTCCAACAAGGTTCTAAATTAGAGTTTACTAATTATATATTGAAGGAAGGACTATTTTTCAAAGGGAACTTGTTGTGTATACCTCAATGCTCAATGAGGGAGAACATAGTCAAGGAGAAACATTAAGGAAGCTTGGGAGGCCACTTTGGAGTGGAAAAGACACTTGAGAAAGTGAATAGGCATTACTAATAGCCTAAAATATAGTCAGATGTCAGGAAGTTTGTGGAGTAATGTTAGATGTGTTAGAGAGCCAATGTACAAAGTAGCAACACTGAATTGTATCAGCCTCTAGCCATACCTCAGAGACCTTATGAGTGCTTCAGTATGGACTTTGTTTTGGGACTTCCTAAGACACCAAGGGGACATGATAGTGTGTTTGTAGTGGTGGAAAGGTTTAGCAAGATGTCACACTTCATTCCTTACAGACAAAGAAATGATGCTCCACATATTACAGGTCTATTCTTCAGAGACATAGTGAGAATTCATGGATTGCCACTAAACATAGTAGGTGATAGGGACAGTAAGTTTGTGGGTCACTTTTTGAGAACCCTTTGGAAGATGTTAGGGAAAAAATTATATTTATCTTCAGCCTATCACCCTCAATCATATGGGAAAACTAAGGTAGTAAATAGGTCTTTAGGAAACCTATTAAGATGCTTGACTAAGCAGCATGGACAGTCATGGGATCACATTATAAGCTAGGCAGAATATGCCTATAATGACTCCATTAATAGGATAAATGGTAAGAGCCCATTTGAGATAGTTTATGGGGATAATGCTAGAGGGATCTTGGAGTTGAGGGGTCTCATTCTACATGATAGAAGGAGTGCACAAGGAGAATCATTTGCAGAGTAGATGAAAGAGCTACATGACCAAGTCAAGAAGACTTTACAACAAGTTGACAAATACAAGGCCAAGGAAAATAAGACAAGGAGGGATTTTCAATTCAAGGTGGGGGATCTAGTACTTTCCTACCTTAGGAATGAGAGATTTCCTAAAGGTAAGCCAACCAAGATACTAATGAAGAAGATAGAACCATTAAAGTTATTGCATTAATATGGTAAGAATGCATATGAGGTGGAGTTTCCTCTTGATTTGGGAATCTCACCCATTTTCAATGTGTGTGATCTATATTCCTATAAGGGTCTACCCTCAGACACTGGTCAGAAAACTCTTTTAGACTTGGGAGAAGAAGATTGGGTCAGAGATTTACCTACCCCTCAACCTATGCAGTTGGATAGTGTATTGGAGTCCAAGGTGATAAAGAAAACCAGGAAAGGTACTTACAAGGAGTATCTTATGAAGTGGTAAGGACTACCTGATTTTGAAGCCACTTGGATGACTGAAGCAGACATACTGAAGCATGGAGTCACCATTGAAGACCTCCTAACTCAAGGGACTTGAGTTCTTTGTCCCAAGGGAGTATGGTGCAGAGCACCTCCCATTTTTTATTTGAAGTGTGCTTAGTTTGTGTTTAGGGTTGTTTAGGGGTCATTGTTATGTTTGTAATAAGATCCATAATTTTTGGATCCTAACTTGTTCATTCATGTTTGTAAGGGCACAAGTTGCTCCTAGGTGAAAATGTTGTCACATTGGTCTAAAATTGTAAAAGTTTCTAATTTTGAGAAACTAGGGATTATGGTCTCCTCTAGGGTCCTATGTTTCCTAACTAAGGTCCTATGATTGGTCAAAGTGCATCAAGTTGACCAATTTTGTCAAAGAGAAAGAAATGCTCAAAAGTTGCTAGCAACTTTTGCAAAAATTTGCTCAATGAGGAAATGGACAGTTGTAACCACCCATGCTTGGGTATTTGAGCATGGATTGAATATTTTGGAAGGCTTATGGATTTTTAGTTACATACCACATGTGTGAGCATTTTGTACGGATGGTATTATGAGTTTTACTTGAATTTGTAGTGTTTCTGTATCCTTGTATGACTGTGTATGAATTGGATTGTGCAATCTGATTCCATGGGATTGTAGAGTTTTTTTTTATCTTTCTTTTGCATATACTAGTTTTATTTCAAGTTAAGGAATTGTAAAGTTACATTTAGATTTAGGTGATGGTGTCTGCGATTCCCATTGTAGAGTTGCAGGAACAAAAATGGCTCTAACCTAATCATCCACAGTTGAAAATGAATAAAACCTTATGGAATGATAGGTTAGGGTCTGTATATAGTTTTTATGTTTTCCTTTTTGTTCTTGCAACGAAACTCCTAGGCTTGGAGTGATGCCCTAGGCTGACTACTTGGAGTATGTGAGCTAGGATGGGGTGAAGATTGGATTGAAATAGCACACCCATGATCTTGTATGGAAAACTTAGTGGAATGTGTGGAAGCCCTAGAGTTTCCCCTTAAAGGATCAATAGGTTTCAAAAGTTGAAGTGAAGTTTGAAGAATAATTAGATGCAATTTGCAGAGACTAGTCCAGAGGCCTAAAAGATAGCCTAAAAACTAGGGCCTGGAAGTAATTAGGTTTGTGGGTGTCTTGGAGAACTATACCTTTGTATTCTTGAAGTTCTAGTTGATAGCTTTTAGAATCATATGGTCTTCCATAGGGTTGTTTGGAATAATTTTCAGCATTTAGCTAAAAACAGTGAAAATAGACCTAATTGATTTAGGCCTAATTAGGCCTATCTTGGAGTAGTGACAACAAAGAGATGAATATAGTGGTCAGAAGTGTTTGAAATACCTAGAATGGAAATTTAAGGTCCTTTGAACATAGACTAGATCCTGAGAGGTGTTTGGGAAGATCCTAAGAAAGGGTTTAGGGTTCTAGAGGGAGATCTAGTGAGAAAACAAGGTAATTGGAGGACTAGTTTGGACTAGTTGAAATTTTTTGTGCATGGTTTCTTCATCAACTCAACTATACCTAGGAGGAAAGTTGATTGAAAGGTCTAGGAGTCCAATCTTGGTGAAGGAGACATAGGAGTTGGAAACCATTGGATGGTTTGAAGAAGTTGATAACAACTCGGTGAAGGGTAAACACTAGAACTCTAGACCCTCTACATCACCTTTGTACTTGTTGAACTTTCTCTCATCTTTGTCTTCTTTGTTTGGACACTTAGAAAAAATAAAACCAACCTCATTACATAAAAATAAAATCAATGGTATTCTTCCTTTGTATTTACCTTTTCCTTTGTAAGCTCTCTTTGCAGGTAATGCTTCAATGATCTCTAGGTCTTCATCACCAGAATCATCATCACTATCACTGTCAATATGTTTTCCTTTTCTATCTGTCTTGCCAAGTTTAAATTTATCTTTGAATGCAGACTCAAGATTGCTAGGATTAGGAGAATAATTGTCAAAATTTTCCAACTCAAAAGTTGTAAGCCTTCCAACCAATGCATCTAGAGTTACATCATTACTGCACCTCATCTCTTGAATAGATGAAACTCTAGTTGCATAGATAGGAAGTAAAGTTATCAACACCTTACTAACCATTATTGTGTCTTCAATCACTCCATTGGAAGCTCTGTTTGCACTGACACTTTTCTTGATTCTTTCACTAGATTTTGTAATGTCTTCTCCTTCTTACATTTTCATCTGATCAAATTGACCTCTGAGACTCTCTTCTTTGGCTCTCTTTACATTGACAACTCCTGCATGAATATCATGCAATTTGTTCCACATATCAAAGGAAGGAGGGCAGTCCTTGACTTCATCGAGTTTGGAATAGCTGAGTGCAGAGGCTGTATCAATTGTCATTATGCTATGATGCTTCATTTCTATTATCTGTTCCATAGTCAAAGGTCTCGGTGGTTCCACATACCTATGGTCCAAGAATTACAAACTAGTATCTCCAATAGTAGATAGATGTAGCCTCATCAAATATTTCCATGCAGAAAAATTGTCTTTGTTAAGCTTGGGGATCTCCCTTTTGTAAGACATATCTGATCTTTAGCTTAGGCTTTGAAACCTTCCCTGAAAGCACCAAATGCTCTGATACCAATTATTGGAAATGAGTTGAGTAACTAAGAGGGGATGGGTGAATCAGTTACCAAAAAAACAAATCATGTCCCTTAGATGTCTTAATCAAACTTATCATTGTTGCTCGGTTAACAAATATATTTCACTGTCACTCGGTTAACATAGCAAATCTTAAGATATTAACTGTGATTATCCTTTAGTGATTAAGTGCAAAAATAGAAAGCATATAGCAAATAACATGTACACAGATAACACCAAGATTTAACATGGAAATCCAATATGGGAAAAGCCACCAATTGCAACTAGTTACTATTTTTCACTCTTCTAAAGTGAGCCCTGTTAGGAGCCAACCGTGTTAAAGGTTACAATACACACTGTTAGGTGTGACCCTATTAGAGGATTTAATCACCCTGTAAGGAGTGGCCTTGTTAGAGGTCTTCAAACACTTCAGTGCAAAAATGTCACCTTGTGAGAGGATTTACAAAAGACTATTAAGTCTACTCTATTAAGAGATTTAGATCACTACTACAATTGTTAGAGAGTAACAATGGATTGACCTATTTGATGAAGCAACTGTCTTTGCTGATTCAGATCTCTATTTTGGTTTTATAAATGGATCCTCACTGATTGGATATTCTATTATAGCTTTGTCTGGATATTCTGTCCTTAATAATAATCCCATATGATTTTTCCTTCACTCTTCATATCAAAAGAATATCTTTTCTTTTGCTCATTCACATTCAGTCCAAAACTTGACCCAGTATATATATGATAAGCCTTGTCAAGTTGGCTTGAATAACCTTCCAAATAAATAATAAAACTCATGTCTATTGGCTACATATAATCATTTAAAGATAAAATGTAAGTTTTTGTTAGTCAGTTGACACTAAGTGTTTAACTTGGTCAACACTGAAATCCTTCAGCATCTGACCAACACTGTAATGCTCAAGTGAACTTGATTAGAACTGAAAATCACTTTGGTCTTCTTCAATGCCCAAGAGAACATGGAAGACACTATCTGTGCTTGGATAGGATTAGAAATTTGTTTAAGCATCACTAAATTTGTGTAAACATCAATGACAATACACAATTGAATAATTGTCATCAACAGAAGATCACTGAAAAGCTTCAAGAGAGAGAGAAACTCAGATACAAATACTAACTGAACATCATCATGAGATCACCAATCAAGTAGTTCTTATGAGTCATGAGGCCAACTAAGTGAAAATAGAACTCAATGGGAAATTGGAAGCTATTGGTGAACTAAGAGAAGAAAATGAAAAACTAAAGCATGAAGCAAGGATTCAACAACAACATAATGACATGATCAAGAAAGCTGAAGAGAGCACAAAAAGAATGGATGATTTTCTGAAAGGACAGAGAAGACTCAACAACAATACCAGTTTAGGGTATATCGAGCAAGGAGAATCATCTAACCAAGCTGATCAAAGATATGTCTACACTAATCTAAGAGAAAATAAGTAGTCATGAAATTACTATGGAAAACCAGGCCACACATCAAATGTTTATAGGAGAAAAGCTAAAGGTATTCCTAAATCCACTTCTACATTCATAGGAAATAGCTATAATTGTAAAAATCATGGACAAAAAACATATGAATTCAGATCAAAGGTGAACAAACCTAAGAAGGAATCCTACATGGAAACATATTGCTCTAGTTGCAAAATGCATGGCCACACATCTCTTGAATGTAAGAAATAGAAAAAGCAAGTCTGGAAATTGAAAGAGCAATAAAATGCTTATAAATTGAGAAGAGTCGATAACTCATATGTTTGGGATTACAACACATGGGTAAATTGCACATCATGTGGTAGATATGGACATATAGCTGCAAACTGCATGAGAAAATGGATACAAAGATCGAGGATCTGGATGAGCTCCAGAATGGCATGCTTACACTGTCATAAGGTCGGTCACCTAAGCAAAGACTGTAGAGATTGAGTGAAAGAGTCAAGAACTTTTGCTAATGGGACCACTATTGAAGATATCAGAAGAATGAGAAATCAAATGTGGAGGAAAGCTTCAATAAAATATGATGTTGAACCGAGAAACACAATTGATGACACCTCATCCAATGGATCTAGTGATATCACGACCCCCACCTAAGAAAAACAATTAAGTATGGAACTGCACTAAAAAAGGCTATATTTTACATTAGTTCCAATATTCATTGATAAAATGCCAAATTAGCATGAATGGAGATGTACTATGGTATTAATTGTTATTATTTTTTGAATCCAGTCTTGTTAGTCAATACATACCGAGCATCGTTGGTGTACATATGAAAAACAACCAAGTTGTCAATATAAACTGAGCATAATCGGTAAACATGTAAAAGACAATCAAGTCTTCGCTACATACCGAGCACCGTCAGTGAACATATGAAAAGTACAAATAAGTTGTCACTTACCCTGAGCATTGTATACTCACCGAGGATGAAGACTTTGGTATGATACCTGAGTGTCTTTGTTTCATCGAGTGGTAGCTAAAGCATTCAATGCACTACTTAGGTTATTTTCTATAAATAAGGAAAAAAATAGTCCATTCATTTACCAAGAGAAAACGTGAAAACAACAGAGCGAAGAAGAGCGAAAAGAGCTACAAGATTGTAGAGGGATTCACTGCAAATTCAAAGGATACTCCAAAAGATCTCAAGCACTCACTGCTATCAACCAGTAAGTGCCAAGACTTACTGAGCACATAGTTCATTCATGGAGGAATCCCTAATTTCATGAAAAATAGAAACCACATCGCGAGTCTTAAAGATAAAGAACTTAAAGGATATGAAGATCAACTAGATTAAGAACACAACTTGTGAGGAGCCCAACTATAAGTTTTGCCCTGAGGTTGCTTCACAACCTGACAACAAGGGAGCGTTCTCAAGTATACCTCCTAGGGTTTTGCTAGTTGAACATATCTGCACATACATCCACTGCAAGGTTCCAAAGATCAAAGATCTTGAGGTTGAAGAAGCTTACCAGAAGCTATGCAATGATGGAAACCTTAAAGATGAACACGGGCACATTGAGGTGAAAGGGTTAACCAATGCCCTAATGTTCCCAAAAGAGTTCAAAACTGAGTGGATTTAGATAGTACTCAGTTGAGTACATGATAGAAATATGTGGTTGGATGAACCAAAACCGATCACAAAGGATGTGATTCACATTGTAATAGTTTATCCAGTAACCAACAAGGCTAAATCCCTACAGCATCCTTCTTGCCCAGAGATTGAAAAGTTAACTGGTGTAGTATGGGACGAAAAAGGTTTGAAAGTTAACTCAATCACTGACCTAGAGATGAAATTCGGTGCATGTGTACTTGGGTATAAGATATACCAAGCTAGCAGAATGAACAACATAGCATGTGGAGCATTTGACACTGCTTATAAGATTATGAAGAAGGGAATTCAACTGGAATTATCTGAGATGCTACTAAAGAAGCTGGAGGAGAATATGAGAAAAATTAGATTAGCCATATCTAATACATGTAAGTTCAGTTCCTTCCTTATGTGCACATTCTTCTATTTCCATAATTTATTCCCGTCAGTCAGTAATGTCAATCGGGTTACAACCTTACCAATAACTACACAGATTAGTGAACTCATTAAGTCACTAGGGGATAAATTCACATCTATAATGGATGAATACTTCCCCACTTTCAAGGACAAAATGCAGAAGAGAATGATAATCCCTGCACAACTGGTGGAACAGTACAAATATTACATATGTGTTATAGTGGACACTGACACCACTCTAATCAAACAGATGTACCAAGAACAACATGGTTACCACCACTAGATTATGAGATCAACATTTATCAGGCTAAAAATGTTAGTGAAGCATTACTGAATGAAGCAGTGGACAAATCATTGAGCAAATTTGGAACATATGAGGAAGCCAAGTCTAGAATCAAGACATGCTTAGTAGTGAAGAAGATGGACCGAAAGAATAATAAAAGTATAAACACTCTTCAAAAGAAAATGTTGGTAGATGATGAAGAGTTGGAAAAATATGTCACCGAGGGACAGTCACTCGTCGGTGAAGGTAAAGAGTCAAGTGACTCTGAGTCTACTGGGTTAGATGCACCACCAACCAAGAAACCAAAGGTTACAAATGTAACAGCTGCATCGAGAACTAGGAGTAAGACTGCAAAAGAGGTAGACTCACCAGTAAAGAAAGGTATTATGAGGACATATTAGAAAAGAAAGCCTCAAACCGGGAAATCAACACTAAGGAAAATAAGGAGATACATAAGAGGAAAAGAGGACAAGGATGACACTGAAAAGGATGAAAGAGAACAAAGGATCAAAGCAGAAAAGGCCAATATACCTAAGACAATTGATGAAGTTGTTCAGTCAATCATCAACACAGGTAGCATGTCACATCACAAGATTAGGCAATGGCTAACCTTGTCGCCTGAGAATCAGAACAAGATAGAAGAGGCCATAATTAAGGCAATGGTTGCATACAAGTATGTACCAATACAATTCAACAAGAATATTCTACAAGAGCTTAATGATAAAATATCAGCAAGATAGACATATGCCTTACACCCAGAAAAATAGATAATGGAAAGATTCCTAGTTCCACTTATGCCACCCGAGTCAACAGTTGAAGAAATTGATTCAACAATGAATGATCATGCAAATAAATTTTCAAAAAAGATGAGAGCATACTAGAGGGTGAATTAGAAGACCTTGACAAAGAAAACAATGAGATTTGGAATGAAATCTTCAATCCACCTGAGAAAATATTAGCTCTGACTGAGACACCTCACAATGAGGAGAAAGAGGATGCACCAAGCCTTGAGCACATTTTCATCAATGACACCGATGATGTCAATCTAATAGATTTGACAACAAAGGCAAATAAGGCCATGGATGACATACCTCGGATATTACAATCATTAGGGGAAACATCAGATATCACAATCAAATATATAACTCAAATTGATTCTAATGATGATCCCAAGAATGATGAAGATGTAAGTATTTCCACCGAGAAAGCAAAGGAAAAGGATACAATGGATGTTGCACAGGAAAATGTACCAGGTCACATGCCTTTATTGATACAAGCTATCAATATAATTATTGAAGAAAGGGAAAAGACACTTGAGCCTGATGTAGACATACCTGAGGAAAAAGGTGATGACCATGGGGAGTAGAAAGATACAAATGAAGAGCAGAAAGATACAAGTGGAGAGGATAAACCGAGTGATGCCACTAACAAGAACACCGAAGAAGACAAGGTTGTAGATAAAGACAAGGTTGATGTAGAGATTTCTACAACCGACTGATAGGTTCATACTGAGCAGAAAACCAAAGGCACCACACCTCCCATGCATTCACCAAGGACAAAAGAGCAAGAAAAAGATCTTGCTATAATTCTTCATTCCCCTCCTTCTAGTACTATTTCAAAAAAAAAGAAGAAGAGAAAAGCACCGGTCACACTTGAAGAAATCATTGACATACCCAACTGTGATCCAAGGACACTGGATCCTGAGTCACTAACAAAGAATGGATAACTTTGCAAGAGGAAGGAAATATAGGACAATCTCAAAAAGGAGCACAAAAATTCACAAGTCTTGAATAATACAAAGGAAATACTATTGCAGATTGTACCTGACACTCAAATTGATCAAAGTGCACCTATACTTGATCAACTAGAAGTTCTCACCAAGGCCATTACATCATAGAATGTGGAAGCTGACAAGGTGATTGAAGAACGTGTAGAAGAAAAGTGTCAATACAAGCTCACAGAGAAGATTATCCAAGAAGTGGTAGAAAACAAGGTAAAAATTTCTGAGCTAGTTACTACATTAGAACCAATACTATCAGAAGTAGTCAACTTAGTTCAAAATTTGTTTAAATTAGAACATTTCAAAGCTAAAATAGATGAAGATCTTAAAGCTAGTGCACAAAGTCTCAAAACTGAGGAAAATGCATTAAAATTGCATTATGAGAAGATTGTAGAATCTAAAAAGTTAAGACTAGAGCTACAAAAGGATGAAATAAAAATCAGAGATGAGGTAACCAAGCTTCAAGCTATATTACTACCAAATCTCACATTGTTGTTGAAACACATGACTTTAGCAAAGACATTAATTACCACCTCAGAGATGTTAGTAACTGAGACTATATATGAAATGCATGCCAAAATCACTTTGGCACACATGAACCTTGAGAACCTCAAGGAGAAATGGGAGAAGAAGATAGCAGATATTAAAAAATCCCATGCACACATATTTGACAAGTTATAAGTATTACACCTTTGTCATTATTTTCAAAAAAGGGGGAAAATATATGTAAGGGGGAAAATATATGTATACATAAAAAAGGGGGAAAATATATATATCTTACAAAGGGGGAGAACATGTCAAAGGCCAAAGAGGGAAATGCACAAAGGAGGAAACATGTACATACACTGTACCGAGGCATGCACATAGGGGGAGCCATTGACAAGGTAAAAACTTGGTGTATATACTGAACATATTAGTTTGCACATATCAATTTTTGATACTAATGCCAAAGGGGGAGATTGATGATCATAAGTTGTCCTTAGTATATAAGGAAATAGTTTTTGGACTATCAGTTACATGATCACCGAGTGACAACATTCAGACAAGCACAATGGTCACCAAAACAGACAAGCACAGAGGTCACTGAAAATGTCTCAGCACAGAGATCACTGAAAGCACTATCACCGATAGAAAGTTTACAATGTAAAATGAGAGCACAGTTCACAAACATCACTGAGCGAGACTATAGAGTATACCGAGCACGAGTCTACCGAGAGACAGTTTTATTCCTGAGAAAAGTGGATCTGAGAAACACGTAAGCTAAAGAACTTTAGTTTTAAATTAGCTTTATGCTTAGCTATAAAATCCATTTCTTGAGGATCAAGAAAAGCATAAGTAATAGTTTTAATCAGTTTAACTGATTGTAAACATGTAAACTAGGAGATCAAGGTCAAGTTGTAGACCTTTTATCATAGAGTTTTTATTTTAAAGCGTGAAACCTAATTAGGTCAATACATTATATATATATATATATATTTATATATATATTTATAATCAATCAAGAAAGAGATGATTGTAGCCGCACAAAGACATCTATGGACACAAAAGAAAGAATTCAGTTATGAAGAACTAAGATTCAAGGCTATCGAGTAGAACAATGGTATTATCCATCACTATAGGTGATACATACATTTTGTGAACTTAAAGGATCTATATTCAGAAATTCAAGATTGCATACTATCAGGTCATAAGTATTTTTGACTACTCTCCAACAATTGTAGAAAATAGAAGAAATCCTATAAAAAGGTGGACTTAACAGTCTTATTGTAAATCTCTTAACTGAGTGTACACTTAACAGTGTTTCTAAAATCTCTTAACCAAGTAGACCTAACAAGTCTAACATGTTATTCCTAACAGGGTCAGATCATCACAAGTGATCACACTTGTAGCCTTAACTGGCACCTTCCATTTTGTAGATAGTGAAGCTTTGTGGGTTTCATCCCCACCGCAGTTTTTACCTTCTAACAAGGGTTTTCTACGTTATCAATTATTGTGTCATGTGCAACTAAGTTTCATGAGTGTTTCTATGAATGTTTACATGTATTTACATTTATGTTTTGATATTACATGCATAAGGTAGAAAAGCAATATGGTCAGTAATGCAAGTAAATATTTCTAAAGTTTAAAGTGATAAAATTTTTAAGGGTACTGATTCACCCCTCCCCTCTTAGTACACACCATTCTATTAATCCAACAATCCATTCCTAATATCAATGCTTCATATCCAGCTATATTTTTGGTACAATGAAAAGCTAATAAGAAGGAATACTTAAAATTAATACCTGATTGTGACATAAACAAAACACCCACTCCTGATCCTTCCTTATAACACCCTCCATCAAAAAACATCTTCCATAACCCATCTTTTTGTAACAACAACTCATCAACTATTGCGTCAGTATTTCTCAGTTGTGGCTTGATTTCTTCAACAGTAAAGTTTTCCATATCCACATCTATACAATAGTTCAGTTCATCAGGTAAGACCATCTCAATTATGATAGAAGAATGAGGCTCCCTGTACAACTTAACCTCAGTTCCATTCATAGGTATTGTTGCATAGGAAAAATCCAATTGCAATTTTCCACCTACTGTTGCTGCCCATTGTTTGGATAATAGCATACCGTAATGGGGTTCAGTATAAAAAAAAACTATATCCATTTTATAAGTAGCTTCAGGAAATGAGGCAATTTTTACTTAAATATCTTTCAATGTCCCTACCACATGAACCTCTCTATTATCCATTGCATAATATCTCCCAGCAGAAGTGCTAACTCAAATACCTAACTCTTTCATAACATGGTATGCATCACAGTGGCAGTGGCACCAGAGTCTATCATACAATTTTTTACCAATAAATTATTTATCATCAAAGTAACATAAAATGGATCAACCAACAGTGGTTCTTGAGTAACCACATTTCCAATACAGGTATTAGAGAGCTCTTTGCTTGTCTCCTGAGCTCTCACTTGTTTTTCTTTCTCATTCATAGTTGGAACATCTCTTTCATCATTTAAGGTCAAGGGTATCTCTTTCTTATTTGGCACAGGGACATCTTCCATCCCTTTCAACAATGCAACTGTAGCTTCTTTGTGCTCCTTTATCTTCATCATATCCATCAATGGAACTGACACTTTCATCTATATGAGAGCATGTTTCATGTCAAACATAGGAAAATCAGAAGATACATCATTTATTTTCTTACCCTTCTTGACCTCATAATCAACTATTTCTTCCTCTATTTTTAGTTTCTCCTTCTCCTTTTGGGAAGAAGAGGATTGTGCTTGTTTTGCAATTTTGTTTTCTTTGTTATCCCTAACAGGAGATTTTAAAGCAATTTGTAGGAAGTCCTCTTTAATGAATGTAGAAGCATGTTTGCCTTGTTCAGGCTCCACCCTCCTATTTCTTATGTTGTATGCACTTTTGGCCTGATTTATTGCTGCTATAGTTAAGGATCTCTTTTCTTCATTAATTGGAAATCTAAAATGGGGATGCTCCTTATCATCACGCACTGTATTTATAGTTCTTTGTGATATAATACCAGCCTTATCATTTGAATCAGACACAACTTGTGGATGGTACTCTAGATAATGTCTTCCCCTATTATTTACCTTTTCAAGGGGTTCATTGTCTTCTGAAGATCAAGGATAAGGTCTTCTCATAGTAAACATGTTAACATCAAGGCCCCCTAGTCCTGAACTTATCTGCTCATCCATCTTCTCTAGTTGATCAGCCAGAGCTTGAGCTACAACACATTAATAAGAAGAATGAGGTATGTTACAAGCAGCATACCAAGGAGTATTATCCACATTATTTGTGCTATTTCTCTTCAGAGGGTTAGGGGTCTCTTTTGTTTTCTGGTTTTCTTAATTTTTAGGGATTGGTTTTCCACCTTTCCATTTTTTTCTATATTGCATGTCCCGTAGTTTAGGTTGTTTATCATACCTTTGGTATTGATACTTGTTATCATGAAAACCTTTGTCATTTTTATCTATCTTAGTAGTAAGATCCTTACTGCATTCACCAACCTATCAACCCTATCATCCCCTTGAATATGTTTGCTTATTTTTCCCTTTGTTTCCTTCCATAGCTTCCCATCATCTCTCTTCCCAATTTTCCCTGAGGATTTCCTGCTACTCTCAATATCTATTGTTGTTTTGTAAGCCTCTCTTAGGGTATGTGGGTTCTTATCCCTAAGCAAGTAAGACATCTTTCCATCAGTAGCATTAAAGTAAGTAGTTAGACATACTTGCTCATCTAACCTCAACACTTGGAATAATTTGTTCATAGCCTTTTGGAATCTATTGTTGAAATCTGACATGCTTTCATTTGGGAAATTTTTGATATTATTGAACTCATTTAACATGTAACCTGAGTTAACATGTTCCCTATATTGTTTCCTAAAGGATCTAAAAAATTCATCCCATGATGCTATACTTTCCTCATGCAAATTTCTAAACCAATCTCTAGCATCCTCTATTAAAGATTGAACAAAAATTTTCATTATAACATCTTCATCTTCAATTTCAAAATCAGTGATTTTATCAGTGAAGTTTTTCAGATGTTCTTCACAAGTAACAACATTATTACCAGTGAACTTAGGGATTTGGTCTCTTACCTCGTTTGGAATCATGTTTGGATGGCCAGGGATGCCATCAAAGAACAGAGGATGATATCTATCTAGGTGTACATGTCTCCTTTGAAAATTTCCAAGTGTATTATTTCCACTTGTACATGCTACACGTCCTTGATTTTGAGTGGGTGGAGGAACACTTTTCTTGGGGCCAAAAGCTTGAGCATTTGAATTAAGACTTGAGCATTTTGACCTAAACCACCTAGGGAGTTATCTTGTAATGTCCCACTAGCTATTGGCATTGAACTACTTGCAGTAGTATTGGTGGTAGTATGCAAGAAAGCTATTCTCATTTTCATGTCTACTGCAGCAGCTTCTAACTCCATTTTCTAGTTTCTTAGCTAAATCATCTTTAGCTTTTCTAGCTTGCTCAAGTTCTATGGCCATTTGGGGCATACTAGTAGGTAGGACACCTTTGCTTTGTTTTGGCTCATTGATACTTATGCCAATAGATTTTTGTTTTCCCTTGTCAGAGACATCCTGTCACTTTTCTTGAGCTTTGCATTTTGCTCAATTTCATGTGAATGTAATTGCCTCAGAACATGTCCCTCTCCTTCAAAATCATCTTTCTTAGGATTTGATCTGTCATTTGCAACTTGTTTCCTCAAAGCTCCAAGATCACCAAACAGATCTTCATTCAAGCCTTTGACCTCCTCATTTAGACTTTTGGTTTTTAATTAATTTCTCTTTGTTTCTTTTAAAATTTCTTCTCCCTCTATCAACAAATCATACAACTCCCGCTCACATTTCTTCCTTACACTTGCTATCTCTGATTCTTGCTCATGTTTCTTTATTTTTAAGGATATAATCTCATCATGCATCTTATCAGAGTCATAGGATATAGTCTCAGCAATAGATGTTTCTCCTTGTTGATCAAGAGTTTCTTCTGCAGGGAAGAAGCCTGCACCAGTCATTTCTCCATCTCTGAAGTGATCAAAATATGTATCATTTATATAAGGGCCAATTGGCCTTAAGTATTCAAGACTTTCAGATGAGGAGGAAACTGGGGTCTCCATTCTTCCTTTGGATCCTTGTGGAGAATTGTGGCTAGACCCACCCCTTTTTGACCATTGCTTCCTACCAGGTGTATGAAACTCTTCTCCTATATTATTCTCTGGATTATTTTAATAGTAGGGCCTAGTATTCCTTTTCTTTCTGACTCATCTTTAAATCAGACAAGAACTTTCAATATTTCAATATGCTAAACCACACTAGAATTCACAGAGTATAGAGTCTCCACCCACAATAATTACAAGAAAAAATTTACTTAAACTGATCACAAAATGGAACAATGGATAATTAGTTTCTATGAACTTTGGAAATCCTAATGCTAAAACCCATTTATCCCCAGCAGAGTCACCAATTTGTTAGATATTTTTCTTGTTAGATCTTTATTAAGCATCAATGCTTGACTCTATGATTCCCAAGACTTGAATCAAACAAGGATAAGTCTAATTGATGAGGATTTAGTCCTCCTTCTTCTTTGAGCCCCATAGACTCAGGCATGTTTACCTTTCACAATTTACTACTTCTCAATAAATTTAATAGTGGATCAAGGGGTTACACTGATTTTCTCATCTTTTACTACAACAACTGATAACACATTTTACAAATGAATATGACCAATCAAATGCAGAGCTTTACAAGGCAGATCATGAACTTAACAAGAGCAAAACCAGTGTCATAAGGATTCTCATCCTTCTTCTATTTGAGTTTGAGACTCAGGCAGGCTGACCTAATGATTCACTCTTCAAGGAATCAATAAAATTACTTGTATTTTCCAATACAAATGATAAAATTCTATGTTCTTAATAACAGAAATATAAAGGATTTTTTAGATTTAAGTTTGATGATGATAACTACTAATCAAATTCTAGACCAGTGCCTAATCCAGGGAAAAGAGTCAATTGAAATATACATTCACAAAATTTTTTTAATGGAAACACATATGAAAATCAGATGAAATGCCTTACAAATCACCTTCTCATTCCCACACCCATGTATCAGATTCCTACACTAATATTTAGCCCTTTGAAACTACTTTTAAGATTTTCTCCCTCCTTGAAAGAAACTAAAAAATAATATCATAGTTACCTTGTAACCAGTATATTTAAAATGCTTTACAGATTAAACACACAAGAACATAAACACAAATACAAGAAGACATCATAGATGTGAAATAGGAACTTCCATTGTATTTTATTAAAATATTTCTGCTTAGTACATTCAAAATGAGAAAAAATCTTGACACTAGACAAAATTCAGAAATCTGCCTCATAGTTGTGAATTCACCATCCTATCAATATTTTACAAATTTCTATATATAGGTTTTCACTAGCCATCTTGGAATCCTAAAAAAGGCATGATGCAACAAGCTTCAGATGGCTAGGAATTAAGGCAAAACATGACTCATAAGAGACAAACAAATAAGAGAAGTGATAACTACTTTGTTACAAGATTTTCTCAAGGTATTTTTTCCTCTGACTACTTGATCTTTGCAACTGATTCAAATTTGTTCCAATCTTTCCATATGTAGTTCATTGTCTTGGTCTTCAGATGTATATATCTTTTGCATCCGCTTGTTCATTCCCAAAATGCTGGAGGAATTACCTTTTGTTGGATATCAGAAAATATCCTTTTCTTCTTGAGTACCTGCATCAAACCCGTCCTTCCATGAAGTGAACACCTCATCACTTGGCCAAGGGAAGTTGATTATTTCATCTTTCTAACTGCTCAATTCATCCCAGCTGGCCTTTATCTATTCAATTTCCTTTTTCCAAAACCCAAAGTATAAATTGGTCATTTCAATGGTTTCAACAGTTTGAACAAACAAAAGTGTGTTATCTAAAATAATAATGATGTTAGTCCTGATAGATAATTCTTCACCCATCCCATTCATCCACCAGGCTTCCCTTTTTATCTTACCATTTATCTTGAATAAATTAGGGAATATCTCAAAACGGGTTTTTGAATACTCTTTTCTTAAAGTCTCATCCTTTTTAAGGATAATACTTCTCCTTGTATCCAAATCAATTAGACTCTTGAGGCATTTGTGAGTGGAATTTAACACAATGTAAACATTATCTTCCTTCTTAGATATGGAATAAAAATATTTCAATTCTTCCTTCCTTCCTTTCCACCTTTGCATAATTTGATCCCACTTGTCTTTGTCCTCATTGAAAGAATTCAGTATGATCATGATTTTCTTACCATGTAAGTAAATAGAGGTTGCATCTAGATCAACAAAAAATGCATGATTGTAGCTCTTACCTTATCCTCATATCTTTGTTGTACTAGTGTTTGTGCCTCATGAAACTTTGTACTTTCTTTGTCCCAACTTTTCCTCACCCCTTCTACTCTAGAAATTTTTGATACTAGTTTATCTTTTTCATAATTTAGACCAGCCTTTGTAGTAGAGCCAAATGTCATAGGGGAAGGAGGGAATTCAATTATTGGACTAGAGGAAGATGGTTGATTAGGGTCTTGTGTGATCATCCTCTGTGGAGATGTTTGGACTGACTGTTATCCTCCTAATTCGACAATTATTTTATATTTATCCAAGGACTTCATCCTTTCATCATTATAAGCCTTTAGGACTGTTTCCAGCTTGATTCTCAGGCTTTCAATTTCCAAACTCCAATGTTATGCTTGATGCTTCTACCCCTATAGTTTCTACAACTCTTATCACTAATAAGCTGCGTGTATGCTCAGCCTGAGTATCTCCATCAGTTTTCTTGTTTTTGTTGGAATTATATTGAGATAATTTGTACTGAGAGGGGAGGGGTGAATTAGTACCACTAAAACTTTTCTTGGTTAGCCCATTAACCCTTAGTCATCAGTTTGTAAAATAACTTATCTATTTGTTCATCTTTCTTTATGCATATGAAATCATATCATACATTCCATTTGATGTGTAACAGTAAAAGAAACATACATGAAATTTGATAACACATAACACAAGATATGATATCGCAGAAAACTCCTGTTAAGGAAGTAAAAACTGCAGTGGGGATTGTTACCCACAAACTTCATTATCTAAAGATAAGAAGAGCCGGTTAAGTCTTACAATTTGGTCACTTCTGATGACCTACCCTGTTAGGAGTATTACAGTGGAGACCTGTTAAGATCTACTTTGTTTGAAGCTTTAGCAACACTATTAAGTGTGCACTCTGTTAAGAGATTTACAAAGGATGGTTAAGTCCACCTTCT
>MU226802.1:2630674-2643167 GCA_018584345.1 Thuja plicata
GATTTACAAAGGATGGTTAAGTCCACCTTCTACAAAAGGATTTTAGATGTGATGCACTTGTTAGAATGCAACTACATAAGTCTTTGATCTAATGATAAATGAAATCTTCAATTGCTGATAAAATAGAACCTATGAAGCTCCAAAAATACTATTAATCATCCTTCCATGATTGAGTATTACCTTTATCTTCTCGTCGGTAGCCTCTGTGTGTTCTTGTTAACTGATGTATTTTTTTTTTGCTCTTTGCATGAATTCTTCCTTCTGCTCCTTAGATGCTCTTCATGGCTATCAATTATTAGGAATTCATGTGCTCACAAATGAGTATGAACATCTATTTATACTAATCTAGGCTCAATTCTTGATTCATGCATTTACACGTTAACTCTAGATTCAAGATATACAACTTGATCTTGATCTGTAGTTAGATATGCTTTAGATCCATTAGGATGCTTTAAAGCATGCATGACCATCTAATATAATTTAAAACAAAAATAAAACTCTATAAATAGATTTATATTGCTTTAATCGACGTGTAAAACTCAGATCCACAATTTGTGGGTTCTTGATCTGTCTGTCAGTTCTGATGGTCAATTTTCTTGATCGTCGGTGTTCCTTCTTGAACATGTCATCGGGTATGCTTGTCTGTTCCTTTTGGGTTGATTCTAGAAACTATGTTGTCGGTAATGCTTGTGTTCACCGGTGAATCTTGTCACATTTATACTTAGCATTTTTTCTCAAAAATTCTGTGTTGTCGGGTATGCTTGCATTTCACCGATACTACTTATGGTTCACCGGTGATGCCTGCTGTCTGCCGGTAATGCTTTCTGTCTATTTTTTTCCTCTAAGTATACTAATGGAAAAATAATGTCATCAGTTTTCTCTCTTCTTCAGTGACCACATCACCAATGCAGCATGATCTTCAATAAATTTGACACCCTTGTGCACTTGTTAAGCCTCTTCATTTGTATCATGCATGGTTTTTGTTTCTTTTATGATTGCATCAAATACTAAAACATCATCTATATCTCATTCTGGAATGATAAGGACTCCTTCCTTTCTAACTAGTTCTCTTCCCTCTTGAGGGGTGATCTTTTCCAATTTAGCCAACATCTCTTGTTTCACTTCATCCTCAATCTCATTCTTGTTTCTGTCAAGCTTATTATCTTGCCTTTTCTGACATTTCTCTTTGAACTCTTCAATATGAACTCTCCACAAGAACTGAACAAATATGCTAGCTTTCACAAAGCTATCATCTGATAAAAATTCATAACTGACTCTTTTTGTGATGGGATCTAGTTCCTTACCTGCATATTCAACAAGTGTCAAATCCATCTCTATATGTTTGGGAGCCTTTGGCATCCCTTCTTGCATCTCTTGATATGTTACAAAAATTTTCCTTGCATCTCCCATCTGTAGTAATTATTCAGCAACTACTTGTTCATCCATGTGTAAGGGGGATTGGGAAGGGAAATAAAGATTTTCTTGTTTTTTTCCTTCTTCTTCTATCCTTTTCCTTTTGGGGGATGGCAATGATTGTGAATCTAATTCCATAGGTATTTTTCCTTTTGAAGTGGAGGCTATCTCTACTCTTGGCAACACCATACTATATCCTTTCTTTTGTTGTAAAACATACTTTCCTGGTGGAATACCTCTAGCATGTATGGATTTGTTCAAAATTGCTTTATCCCTTTCTGGCTCTGCTCTTAAGACCATTTCTTTCTTTTGGTTCAAAGCTTGCATTGTATCTTCAAACATTTTCATTAACGATTCTATCTTCTTTTCCCATGGGTTGAATTCTTTTAAAGATCATATCCTTCATCAAAGTGATGGACAAAATCTAAGGTCTTCTTGTAGACCAACCACTTCTCCTTCCTGATTTCTTGCTCCTACAAATTGAACTCATTTCTGATAATATCCTAAGGAAAGTTGAATTGGTGATCCAACACCAAGCGCTTGGTCCTATTTCTAAACATATCACTCATTAACCCCTTAGGGTCAACACATATTATCATTGAAGTTGTCAAATGATAAGGTTCAAGGTACTTTTGCAGATGCTTCCATCCTCCCTTTTTTATAGTAAATTTGTGTATACTTTCGATAGTAGGAAAGATAGTGCCCTTTCCTCTTCCTGTCAATGCTTCTTATTGCAGACCACCAATATGTCCAATTATCTCTGCAATTCCCATTTTGAGGACCTGATATGGAAGTATATTTGAAACACCTCTAAAACCATAAAATCTAAAAAATTGTTGAAATGGGGTATAGAATGACATCACCCCAATTATGCACTATAGTGATGCTTTGAGCATATTGTGTTGGTCTTAGTAACTTCAACAAAGATGCATGTATCCTAGGATTATCAGAATATAAATAGGCCCTAAGCCTAGAAGCAAAACACCTATCAAAAGTGATGAAACTGGCATCTTTCCTATCCCATGACATCTATGTGATCCATAGTTGGATAGACATATCTTCATCATCCTTGACCTTCATCAGATCCATCTCCTTTTCAAAATAATCAGCACCCTTAAACAGGGAAACATATGCATTAACATTGAATTCCAACCAAAGGGTTTGGCTACCTTTTCATTCTTGATGCCTACTAAACCATGGTGAATCAAATCAGAAACATATGAAGCAAAGTCAAAAATAATAGCCAGGTGAGGATGGAGAATCTGTACCATCATAAACATGTAATAAATTGGCATTTATTTTTCTTCATCATCCCCAAAGATTTGACTTAGGGCATTGTATACATCATTAGCTTTTGGGGTAAAATAATTCATTTTGAGTGGTTCAGGTGTACTAGGTCCTACTGCAATCAAATCCCCTAGCTTGTTGAAAATTTATTTCAAGGGGTCCACCTGAGATAGTTCCTTTGGGCCTTATATACTTCCTTGAATTTATTAAAATAAATTTGGTCCATTTGAATCTCAGGATCATTTAATTGAAAAACTCCTCTTATTTACTCAGCTATGATATTTATAAATACCTATCCATTTTTGTCTCTTATCACCCTAGCCACACTATCATATGTTTCTACTATCTGGATTAACAATTCAATGTCCATAAAGACTCTAGGGACTACCAATTTACCCACATCACTAACTATCTTCATCTCTATGCCTAGGGAAATGCGCTAGCCATTGGACTGAATCTGATCTGACTGTTATTTAACTTATATGGAACCCCAACCACTTTACACGTGGTAGTCAAGCACAATGCATTGAAGCATAAATATCTACATCTCTGCCTTAAGGGAATATGCTTGTCATTGATCTTATCAGACCTAAACTATTTTTATCATACTTTCTTTACACAGAGCTGGACCCACTTGGGATGAGTGCGTGAAGGCGCAATACCTTAAAGGGTATATCAACAACATCTTTCTTATAAGGTTTTACACCAACCAAATGATCATCAGCCACTTGAAATGTGTTACTTCCTTTAAAATGGGTCCTCATATCTGATAGAAACCACTGGTCACCACGGCGCGATGCCTTAAAGGATATGATCACCAGATCTCTTGATCAAGGAACAGTGTTGAATGTTGGATCAAAAAACACTTGTCTGCCTTTACCTTAAGACTTAAATATATGTTGGACCCACTATCCACCATGTTTCACTTAGGTGTGTTTCCTTAATGAATAAAGATCTACATCTTGTGCTTTAAGGGATAGCGCCCAACATTACATTAAGACTACTTGCACATCGGGTGTAGAAGGTAATAAGGTTCACGGGCAGTTTAGGACTTAGGAAAATTAAAAAAGTAACCCACCCGACTTTAGAGATATGAAACCTAACATTTTAAGTGATAAAGTGGACCCATTCAGACATAAAAATAAAAGCACATGGGCTAATACCACTTAAGGGAACCATAAAGTAACTCAGAAATAGAATAGGTTTTGAATGTTTAAGGGTTTACTCATTGAAAATATTTTAACAAGGCTTAGGGTTTTTCCACGAAGACTAAAAAATAAACATGTGAGAATTTATAAAATATAAAACCTTCTCAAAACTCAAGTCCCCTTTGAATGTAGACATTTTACAACAATTGCAGGCACATTTGACACTGACAGAAATCAAGACATGGAATTTTGACAACATAAACCGAAAATTTTAATGGGACTCAGAAAACCAGATATAGTTCCAACACATAGAGTAATTTTTCATCTACCATTTTGGAGGGATTTTCAATTAGGAACTTGGCTATGTCATACCTCTAGGCTTCATTAATTTGCACCACTACATTCACCCATTTGTTTTCCTCTTTCTCCCAAACCAGTTTCTGTGAATCCAATTCCCCTGTAGCTACAATCAAACATCATAAACCTTCCTGGATTATGTAATAGTGTTCCTCCCTTGCTGGATGATACTTTATAACCTCTTATCAAACATCATCATGATCATCCTCCCTATTTGAACTTGATCAAGGAAATTTTGGCTAGCCGACAACCTAGGGTTGAACGATTGAGGTTCCTGAAACATGGGTTGAGGGTATGGTCCTCATATTGCATCAATATATTATGTCATCACCATTAACATTTGTTTAATTTCTTTCTTTTCTTTCTCATGTTTCCAGGAATGACTTAACATCCTCTTTGTAGAATAATTTAAATGATGATTATATGCATCTCTTTCAGCTACTCGAAGGTCTATTTTCTCTATCTTGAAATTTCCCACAGTCGATTCCTGAATTTATTCCTCTGTTAGGGGCCTAGTCACCTCTCTGACCCATGTCCCCATTTTTTGATCGACAGAAATCCTCGAAGTGTCTTTAATCTTTTTGGGCTTCCACATGGTTCCCAAGCACCTGCTAGCCATATCATCCAATGGTAAAGCAATGGGAGTAGATTTTTTTTTCTTGCTTACCGCAATCTCCAGCCATTTTTGGGTTGCATCAGATATTTTTGTAATTGAATTGGATTGGTTAGGAGTGGGATTAACCATGCTCAATGCATTGGTAAAATCTATAGTATCATCTAGATCAATAGTAGCATCTAGTTGGGACCCCATGTCCAGTTTAGGGAATTCCAATTCTTCCTCGGCCATCTTATGTTCAACTTCCTCTCTTGAGTCCAAATCAATCACCTTCTATTATGTTTGGGATTCCTTTTCTTTGCACTTTTTCCTAGACTGATTTACCATTGTAGGAGAGGTAACCACTAGAGGAATGGTGTGCTTCTTCCTTGGAGTAGTTTTTTTGGCTTTGGTTTTGGATCTACCTTATGACTGAAACCTTCTTCAACCTCAAACATGGAAATTTTGGTGTCCTCCAACATCGTCTTATCACTTCTATGTGTGGGCTTGTCATTTCATTATTACATCCCACATGTGAGGGCGCTATGAAATTCAATAAAGTTGTTAGAAAATAACATTGCTGATCATTTCACCTTTTCAAAATATGTGCTTTCTGCTTGAATTATTGGTAGATCATGTTGAACTGTGTGAACCAGTTCAAAGGGTTCTACAAGTTTAATCGGTTTAAAATTAAACTTCATTTCATTTTAGATACAATAGTCATTATGGCACATTAACAAAACATCAATTGACATAACACATTTACATGACTAGCTTTGAACCAATTGAAAGCTTTGAACCACTTGAACTCATTGAACTGGTTCAATCGGTTCAATATTTGATCACAGGTTAACTTAATGACTGAGACAAGGGACTTTTAACATATTCTTGGGGTGTTGAACGGGTTCAAGGGGTTCAATGGGTTTGGAGGTTCAACAACTTCAACACTTTATCTTTCTCGGACCTTTCATTCATGATCTTGGGGAAGGATACAACACAAAGGTGTAAGTACTAAGCTTCATTTTGGCCAAGTTAGACACACAAAAATTAAAAATGTTGGGGGGATAGATAACGTTAGCTCTAACTGGTGACTGCATTTTGGACAAAATGTAGAGAATTTAGAATCTCTAGTTACAATATGAAATAGGACAAGGAACAAAGCATAGGGACTAACCACAACAAAATTTGCACAACGACACTACTTACAAAGAAAATAACTATTTACAAACAGGGGACACCTATTTTTCAAGAAGTAGAACATCTTGACTAATTTCAAATCTTGTTAATTATAAGACAAGGGATTCACATAACCATTTGTATCAGTCATCTTAAAAGAGTAAGATCCAAGTACTTGGTAGCTGATGTATGGCCCTTTCCATAGTGCATCAAATTTTCCTTTATCTCCTTTGGCTTCCCTCCTTTTGTCCCACAATAGAACTTCATTACCTTGCATGAATTTCCTAGGTCTTATTTTCTGTCAAAAATCTCCTTAACCATGGCTTGGTGAGTTGTGATTCTATAAATATTTCAACCCTTTCCTCCTCTAATTTAGATAGATACATGATAAATTTCTCGAGTGAACTTTGTAAATACTGGTCTTCCTCCACACTCTATAACTTTGAAGCTGAAAGTTCAAGAGGCATTGACAATTGAACGCCTATCTTGTATACCAATTCATATGGGGCCATTCTGATCACCCTTTTTGGCATAATTCTATCCACCCATAGAGCCTCATATATTTTCTTGTGCCAATCTTTGGGGTTTTCACTGACTAGCTTCTTCATGATAGACACCTGATTTTTGTTAATAAATTTCTTCTATCTGTTTCCTTGTGGGTAATTGTCTAAGGAATGGGACAGGGATATGTCATGGTCATAGAAAAAATCAAAAGTTCATGAGAATAAAAATAGGTAGAATTTGTATCATCTTAAAATGGAAGCCCTTCCATGTTAATAATGTTTAACCCTCCTTAGGGGATGTTTTTAACCACCATTACATTGTCCCCTCATTTCTGCATCCCCTCCTGCTTATCTGCATGTTTAGGACCCTTATTGGGCCTCTCCGGGAACCTTCGCTCCCAGCTGGCATGTTTTCCAGGGGTCCTAACTCCCTGGGTCAAGGTCAACCTTGACCTTGACCTAGGTCAAGGATGACCTTGACCTTGACTTGGGTCCCCCTTTCCAATCTGGAAGGTTGTCAGCTGCCGGAGGTCTTCAATTTCATTTCCCACTTTCGGGTCGACTATTTTGGGGTTCCAAATTGATGATTCTTAAAATATATTTAACACAGGTCCTCTTCTAGGGGAATGGGTCTAATTGGGATTTAATTCTCCTATGTCGGCCTCTCTAGAGGATTGTGCCCTATTTTCATATAAAAGGAAGTTTTCTCCTCTCATTTTCTCTAAGCAAGATTAATCACAAGATCCATCAACTAGGTGAAATAAAGCATTAAGAAAACTTCAAGCATCCATTGTTCTACATGTTTTAAAGCTTTCAAAGTATTCAAGTCTTCCTCTCAAGCATTCAAGTTCTCCATTGAAGATCAAGGATTAAAGCTTTCAAGCCTTTGAAGGGATTTGGTTCAAGCATTCAAGATTCAAGATTCATCATTCAAACCTTAGATCTATCCATCATGGTGGAGTGATCTTCCTTCAAGATCCTTTGTACATTCTCAAGACTCATTCATTCGTCCTTCAAGGTGGATTCCAAGCATACAATCATGGAGGTTTATGGTTTCTAATTGAATCCAAGATTTCATATTTACATACTTGTTTACATTCAAAATATAATTGCATATCTATTTGAATATCATAGCTTCATTGTTAGATTTACTTCTACTACTTGCTAGCATTCTTTATTTCAATTATTGATTTCAAGGTTAATTCCTAAATCAAGGTTTTACTAAGGCAAACCCCTCCCCCCAACAAACAAACCCTTTTTATTGCAGGTACAGGTTTGGAACAGCGGTTTGGGATGGAGATTCGGATACCCTTTTCAGAAAACTTCCGGGAACCGAAAGCAGAATTTCAGTCTGAGACTTTTTAGGTCGATTGTGACCTAGGGTGCAATTAGAAATTTTGGCAAATGGTGATATTGACTTGAGGGTACAAATCAAAATTGTCTCAGAATAGAAAAAGATTTATGGGTTTTGTCTATCTCTGCATTTTTGTTTCAGATCCGGTCTCAAATTTTCCAGAAACTCAACATAGGCTTCAGAAAATAGTATTCTTTAGATATGCAATATTTCAAGGTTAATACATTTCTCCTATTCAATTCAATTAAAACTTACACATATTCTCTTCTATAAAATGAGAATTAGGGTTTCTCTCTTTAATTCATATCCTTAATAGGTTGATTCATTTAGGGCCCGTTTGGTTGCACCCCATAACCGGGTTATGCAGCCCATAACCCGGTTATGGGGTGCAATTCCTTGTTTGGTGACCTCTAAATTGAATGCGAACATGGATTTGCAAATCCCCATTTGTGCAAAAATGTGGATGTCCAAATTCTTGCTAAAGAGGTGGAATGACTTTCATCTCCATGGTTTTCATAGAGATTAAAGCCATTTTAACTTTGCCCTCGGGTCCAATGCACTCCAAGGTTTGCATGATTAAATTTTTTTATATATCTTGTCGGGTCCGGAGCACTGCGTCGATTTAACTGTTGGAATGTGGATTTACAAATCCATCTTCCAGGTCAACCAAACAGTCCCAAAAAATGAAAACCAGGGTTTGCATAACCAGGCTATGGATAACCATGATTTGTTTCATTTTCCAATTCCCCAACCAAACGGGCCCTTATGCATTGATCCTTTCTTTAGGGTTAATCAATTTGGATCTTCACTTTAAGAAATTTGGGGATTAAGAGGACAATCCTACCCTCCTCGCACCTATTTCAAATATCCCACAAATTCAAATGTAATGTAAGAAAAAAACACATCACAATCAAAACCATTCCGCATATATTTTCTTCTTTACATTTTGGTGAACCCGCAATAGACAACTCTTTCTTTTTGGTGTTAGATGCTTTGCCTCTTTTTCTTAGTGTAGACACCCTAAATTGTCCTTTTTCATTTCTATATTAATTTAATTAATATTGCCTATAACAATATAGTTAATTCTTATAGATTAACTATATTTGTTATATTCGACTATTTATTAAATTTATTAAATAAATTCATCACCTTGTATTTAAATTTAATTTAAATACTATCCCTAATATATTAAAATTTATTTTAATATATGTTTCCCCCATATTTTTTTTAAATAAATTTTATTTATTTAATCGCTCCATTTTATCTAAAATTCTTCTAAACCTTATTTAAATTTAATTTAATTTAATTTAAATCTTACTTCTCCTTGCTTTTGGCTAAATTCAGCCTAATCACACTTAAAAAGTAAGTAAACCCATTTTAGCCTTAATCACTTGCACACACATGTGACTTGAAAAGTCAACTCCTCACTTTAACCACTTAATCCTAGCCACTCATTCCTTTTGCCTCTTAATCTCCTTCACTTCCACCAAAACCCTACCTAACCCTCAATCTCAGCCACTCATTTTTCACCTCTTAATCCTAGCCCTCTATTTTCATAAGCAAATCCATAAAAGGAGGCCTCACTCCTCATTTTGCAACTAGAGAGTAACTAGAATAAGAACTAGAGTTTTTAGTGCATTGAGCTAGTGATTGCATTTTAAAGAATTTTCTTAAGCATGTCTTAGTCTTAATTCTATTTAGCTTCTTTGAGCATTAGATCATCTAGATATTACATGTTAGGTAATAGAAATCAATATTAGATTATTTCATCTTGCATCTTCATTCTAGATTTTTTATTACATTCTCAATCTTCATCATGTGAAGCTTGGGGCAAGTTCCTCATACTTGTTCTCAATCCCTTCACCATCATCTAGCTTGCATCATAGTGGGATTCATTGCATTGTGTTGGGAGAGCACATCCACAAAATCTCTAAGAGCAAATTAAACAAGTCTTGGGTGCACTTGTTTCAGCTCATCGGAGGTTGTAGTGAAAATGTAGTTGTATTTCAAGTTTCTTGCATGCTTTTAATATTTGATATATCTTGTATATGCATGTTTTGACTTGCTGTGCAGCTACAGGTATTTTCATTGCATACACTTAGAGACTAGATCTTGCATATTAAATTAATTTTATTTTATGCTCTTGCATTTCAAAATACAAAAAACAAATCTACATAATCATAAAAATATAAAAACACTTCTTGGATTTCATTCTCTATGAAGATCTTTAAGATGCTTTGGGGCATGGCTATTTTTCTCATTATGCTTCTTTTAGCATCTCTATATAGTAATTATGATGTTTATGAAAGTATCATCCATTTTATTATGTTTGTTAATCTTCATGTTTCACTTGTTTATGCTATTTTGAGATTAACTAATACTAGTCTTCCTACTTTCAAAACTTTCATCAAGGATTTGTGTAGTGGACTTATTACTCTTTTGGACTATGTGAAGAATTGGGTAGATGATACTCCACCTACTATTCTTCCTAATCCTAGGATGCCTAATTTTCCTAATCCTATCAATCCTAATCCAAATCCAAATATTCCTATTTCTATTTCTCCATCTTCAATCCCTAGTTCTTCCAACATTTATGATGGGGCTCAAGCTAGGGTTCATGATAATGATGTTAGAGAATTCTTTCATTTAGCTTCACCCCCTTATCTGATCCATGATGATGTTAAAGGGAAAAACAAGGAAACCTCTTCTAATCCTATCATTCCACCATACACAACCTTTTCTCATGAGCACCATAATAAACCTCCTCCTATCGAAGCTTTACAAGATAGGTACACTACCGGATATACTATGGTAGATAAACAAGGCTATAAAGGTTTAGGGCTTGGTATCAATAAACAAGGCTTTAAAAAACTGATTCATTCATCTCCTAAACAAGATATGCATGGTATAGGTTTCCCAGATCCTCCAATCAAGGTAGTGGATCTTAACCACTATCCTCCTCTCCATGTTCTTCTTCCAACACCTTCTTTAGATCACCCTGATACTCCTCAAGATGTGGCTAAGAAAGTGTATGTCCAGTTAATGAATTATAAGAAAGAAATCTTTAAACCCATACCGAAGAATTCTCTCTCTAAATACAAATGTCCTTTCCATTATAGTAATAAACATTTACTTGCTAATTGTGTGCATCTCAAGTTATATGTTCGAGAAAGAGTTGCTTTGGGAATTATATATCATTCCTGTGCAGTATTACAATTTCTTCATAATTTTGATATAGGGCATTCCCCTCGTTCTTCTATAAGCTAGATTATGTTTCTCCTCTTGTTCTTAACTGGGGGGCAAGAGGTAATTTATTCCAGTCTTTTAGGATCCATTATTCTCTTAGCATGTACTTTGTTTTTTAGTATTATTAGTTATTCTTTCTATACTCTATCCTTATAATTTTCTATTATGATACATACTGTCTTCACTTATGAATCATTCATGATATCTTTTCTAGAACATTTTGTTTTGTTAAGATATCTCTTTTTCTATAACATCTATTGATATAATTTGATATATCCATGGCTTCCATCCCTGGGGGGCATGGTATTTTTCCTTCTTTCCCTATCTAAGGATATGATTTCCTTAGCTTAGTTCCATTTTTTTATCATACAACATTATTTCCTTATAAAGATGTATGTTTTTTACTATGGATACCCTCTTATATGGGAGGTGATTGTCCTAGGTCATCACCTCTTCTTTATTTTGTAAACTATGCTCTTGATAAACTCTTGCCTTTGCTTTGGGTTAGAGTTTGAATCCTTCATTCCAAGATTCCTCTTCCTCTTCATCATAGGGGGCTTGATGATCGAATCTCTGGTTCCTCTTTTCTTTAGAAGATGATATTTTATCCTAAGCACTCCTCTATGGTGGGGGTCTTAAGGATAAGATCTCTTCCTCTTTGAGGATCCTTTTTCCATATGCAACATATCCATTTCATGATTATCTATGTTCTTAGAGGTAAGGGTCAATACTCTTTACTAGGGATATAGTGTACATTGTTGTTAACTAGATATCTCCTTACCTTGTGAAGTAGGCATCATCTTTCTCTTCCTTATCCTGCCTAGTGGGTAGTCATGATAAGGAGGGGGGCATATATAGGGTCTCCCTTATACTATATTATACATTTACATTTTAAAAACATGCTAAATCCTTGGAAGGTAATGCACATAAGATGCTAAATCTTGAAGAGATACACATTTTGAAATTTTACAATATCCTAAATCCTTGGAAGGTAACGCACATAAGTTTCTAAAATCCTGAAGAGACACACATTTTTACTTTTATTTTTTGCTAAATCCTCAGAAGGTAACACACATAAGTTGTTAAATCCTGAAGAGATACCCATTTTAAAATTTTACAAGATGCTAAATCCTTGGAAGGTAATGCACATAAGTTTCTAAATCCTGAAAAGACATGCATTTTATATATTTTCCATAGTGATACAAGAATGTGGATCTATGGATATTTTAAAAGCTATCAGAAGACGCATTACAATTACAAAGCACAGTTTATGGGTGAACCTATTGGGCTCTCCCTCCTTGGTGATTCATGGTAAGATGGGCATCTTACTAGGTGAGGTAATCACTATCTCTCTTCTCTCTTTTCACTTTCATGCTAGTAGGATTAGATCATGAAGCTATGTTATCTATAGTGT
>MU226802.1:2665886-2680813 GCA_018584345.1 Thuja plicata
TCAACATAGTCCTTCTTCATCAGATACACACAAGAATGAATATGAGTTATTCATCCTGCCTGCCTGCATGATTCGACCCATTGCCTTCTATCCAGATGGGGTTTTCGAAATAGCTCTCAGAACGAGAGTCTCACAACCATAGACCAATCTAGGAATGAAGGATTTTTCTCAATGAATGCAATGCAATGCACAGTTATTCTAAGAATTGAAAGATGTGAGATAATCTAAGACATGATTGCAATGCAATTGTTCTAGAAATTGAAACTATCTTATTGCAAAATGAATTTATTCTATATGAGATTATCAAGAAATGTGACAATAATTCAGTATTCTAACAATGCATAAAAATGAGTGGGTTTTGAATGAAGAATGAGAGTTCTTTTATAGACTCAGAGATGATCAGAATAGAAAGTTTCATCTTTGAAATAAAACAGATAGAAAAGCCAGTTTAAATTAGAAAGCTTTATTTGAAAGAAAACAATAAATTATTTTCCCTTTGCTTTAACTATTTTTTTTCTTTGATTTAAATCTATTTTATTTGATTTTAATTGTTTTCTTCCTTTGATTTAATTCTTTTCTCTTTGAATTAAATTGTTTTCTTTCTCTTTAAAGCACAATTAATTCAAAGATTCTATTTCTGAACAAAAGAAAGATTTTTGAGAGATTATCCAATTAATTAAATAAATATGACCTCATAATTGCTTTTTCTCAATTATTGAAATGAGGATATTTATCTAGCAATTAAATATTATTTAATTCATTTTTCATGTGTCTTAGCTAAAGAGGGTGAATTTAATTTAATTAAACTGCTAAGACTTTATTAATTAAATTAATTCAATCATAAGGTTTGTTTAGCCAAATAGGTCTTTAGGAATTAAATATGATGTATGATTAATGCAAATTTAAGATTTTATGCATTTGACACCTAGGTCAAGTAGAGTCGGTCAAAACTCAGAATTGCCTAGTACAATAGGACTTTGATGATCTAGAAGAGTGACAAATGCAACAAAATTGGTTAGGGTTGCAAGATGCCAATTTTGGGGTGTTACATTTTTCCCCTCTTTGAATAGATGTGCGAGCAACGCATTGATTCAAAGAATAGTCTAATGCCTGAAGCACAGAAGAATAGATTTGAAAAATGATGATGCAAAGATTTCAGAGCCATCTCTAGAACAGAGCTTGACTCTCTGAAGTCAAGGTTAGGTTGCCGAGACATCAGTCAAATAGAGTTTTCAAGGGAGGTATTCAGAACGAAGCTTGATCCTCAAGAATCTGGGTTAGAATGCCCTGATACCTAAATAGATTTGATATCTTTCACAAGACTATCCTCAGAATGAGGCTCAACCTTCAGGAGTCAGGGTTAGATTGCCCCGATACCTATCCAACAAGATAATCAATAGAGATTTTAGGACTATCTCCAGAACGAATCTTAGTCTCCCAATGTCTAGGTTAGATTTCCAAGACAGTGGTTAGATTGACATCTTTCACAAAGCTATCCCCAGAACGAGGCTTAACCTTCAGGAGTCAGGGTTAAATTGCCCCGATACCTGTCTCAAAAGATAGTAAATAGAGATTTTTAGGAGTCAGGGTTAGAATGCCCCAACTCCTAATAGATGAGTAAATAGAGGTTTAGAATCATCTCTAGAACAGAGCTTGATTATCAGGAGTCAGGGTTAGATTGCCCCGATACCTGTCCCAAAAAGATAGTTTTCGAGAACCATCTCCAAAACGGAGCTTGATCCTCAAGAATCTGAGTCAGATTGCTCAGATACTTAAAAGATAACAATATGTAAGGAACAAAGATGCCCTTATTGATTGTGGAGTATCCAGTTTTGACTGTGAGGTATGAAAAACTGAACATGCCCCAAGTGATGAGATGCCCCTAGCAATGAGGACTTTTGAAAATCATATCAGATTGATTGAAATAGATTTAATGATGTAATCATCCTGCCCCCTCGGGAGTGAAATAGAAAGATGACACATCATATTGATGATGGAGAGCGAAAAATTGCAAATAGATGTTGAGTCGGAGATCAAGAAGAACTCAAAACAGATTACGAAATAATTTAGAAGATTCAGAATCAATTTCAAGTGATTTCGAGGTCTGGTTGACCAAGTTTGACTAGGGTTGACCAGAGTTTACTAGAGTTGAATTTTGAGGAAAATATTCAAAGATGTGAGAAAATGATGATATGATATGATTCTGACAAGAAAGCGACATCAAAAAGTTGACTGCACAAGTGTCCGATCGCGTTGGTCCCGAAAATTTTAAAATGTGATTGTGAGCTATATAGAAGTGTCAGATTTCAATTTTGATCCCGAAAATGGGTTGAGTATATAGCTAAAGATAGAGAGCGAGGATCATATGCTTGGGTAGTCATGATGAAACCAAGACTCTAAAGAAGAACTCCCCTATGTATGAACCCGGAGAATGCAAAGAAGAGAACACTGAATTGCTGCCACAATGCAAGTCTAGAATGACAACGCAATCCTATGCTAGAGGCAATATGAAAATGCAATTATATGCTAGATGCAATATAAAAATGCAATTCTATGCTAGATGCAATATGAAAGTGAAATTCTAGGACATGGTTGTGAGACCCATTGTAAAATCATCATCATTGAGCATTTTTATTTTTGGAACATCAAAGTCGATACAACCCTTACTGGTGCCACAATGCAACCATAAGGATATGAAAATGACTTATCATCAGATAAAATGTAGGAAATGAACATAAGCACCAGGGCACAAAAGCCAAGATGACCTGAACATTGTTTCCAGTTAATGTTGCAAGAGTACACTAGTATCTGTTAGAGTAATTAGGTAGTTTCATTACTCTTTTTTCTCTTAAGCTTTCTCGTAGGTGCATATAATTAATATGTTATATTAATTATTTTGTACATCCTAGCTTTTTCCTTTTTTAGGGTTTCATTCACCTTTAACGTTGAATGCTTGTAATTATTTTTTTGAATACTCTTGGAATACATTTGAGCTCTCACTTTTTTAGCACAGAAGGGTTTCAGCTTTTTCGATCTTTTGCTTCATTTCAGTTTCTACATGGTATCAGAGTCATTCTGCTGCTACTTGTTCAAGTTCTTTTGAAGCTATGGATCAAGCATCTTTTTTCTACTTTTTTTTGTTGTTTTTATTGGATCTAGGGAGTCTCATTTTTTTGGTGCACTTTGGACAAAAACCGACCTCACGGTTGTGTCTGGAAGGCCCAAAAACTCCAATTTCTATATAAAACATGACCTATTTGGCCTCCGGAGCATCTAGGAGAAATTGTTTTCCCTACTAGGGCCGTACGGGCACGAAAATTGAAAAAAAAATTATTTTTTTCGTTAAAAAAATTTAAAAAAAACCATTTAAAAATAACGCCTCCTACATTATTTCAAACGCGCCACCGGCGCTCAGCCCGGACGTCGCCTGCGCATCGCCCCTAGCCCGTGTGCCACCCTCCGGCCACCACCTCCGCCGGTGTCGCTACCCACCAGCCACCTCTGCCTGGCCGGACGTCCCGTGACTGCCATACGGCAGTCAAAAATTTTCACGGGACTATTTTTTCCCAGGGAGCTTGTCTTTTGGGGGTACCTATGCCTTTTTGGTCCTACAGGGCTCATACAGACTCAGATTTTTGACTTTTTTATATCGTCAGAAACCTCTTTCCGAGCCCGTCGCTATCATCTAGGTTTCATTTCCTGATTTTTCCATTTTCTTATGGGATTTTTTAGTCAAAGGTGCACCTTCTTTTGTGCTCATGTTCTGCTTCTGGAACTCAGGTTTTTTTTCTTGTTTCTTGTGCTTTCATAGTAATTTGTGGTGTACGGGGGATATTATTATACATTGTGGGGGGTGCATTTTACTTTCTACAATTTCCTTCAGAAAGACCCTTCTACTTCCGTCTTATTCTTCTCTCAATGTCAGACCCCTCTGTGGCCCGGCTGACACCGCATAATTACCACACCTGGAAAGAACACATGACCAAGCTACTCATGTCACATGGCTTATGGTCATGCCTGGATGAGCACCAACTTGTTCTGCAGTGCCCATTTGAGGTCCTTCAGCACAGGAACAAAATGGATGAAGCCATGGGCTTGATTGCACTACACATTTCTGATAGTCTCTTGTTTCATCTGGATGGTTTGACCACTCCTCGCACCTATTGGGGAAAGTTTGCATATCTATTTGGCATAATGAATCAGTTCAGGGTTCTCTAGATAGATGCAGAGTTCACCTCCTTGGTACCTGAATCATTCACCAGCATTGAGGACTTCTTGATGAAGTTCAAGTCTCTTCAATCTATTTTATAGGTTGCTAGAAAGACAAATTCAGATGATGAGTGTATCTTTCTGATACTCTCAAAGCTTCGTGGCCCTTATCATATTTTCACTTCTACCTTCTACTCTACTATGGATGCACTGGGTGCACCTCATGTTATGCCCTCTTTTGAGACCTTCTATGATAGGTTAACTCATGAGAAGTCCAAGCTCAATCAGATGGACTCTTTTACAGGTTCACAATCATAGGCATTGCTTGCCAAGACATCTCAGGATATACAGAAGCCGAAGCTGAAGCAGATATCTGATTCCTCTTCTCAGCACTCTACTGGCCCACCATCTTCTTCAAAGAATGAGAAATAGAAGACTAAGAACCCTACATGTTCCTATTGTCAGAAGGAGCCTCATGATGAGTCACATTATTTTCAGAAGAGATTTGATGGCTATGAGAAATAGATTGCAGATTTGCAAGCTCTCCTTCAGAAGAGCACTATTTCCTCTCCATCCTCTTCCACCTCACAGGGGTCTTCTTTTCAGTCTTCTGCCTCATCTTCAACATCTAGATAGGATTTTGGACAGGGTCATGCATTATGGGCTTCTGTTGCATCCCCTTCCCAGGTCCCTTGGATACTAGATTCAGGTGCTTCTCACCATATGGCGTCTTCTCCGGAGATCTTCTCTTCTATTGAGGCTTCTCCTATTCCCCACATTCTCATGGGAAATAACACTATTATGCCAGTCTACGGGAAAGGTTCTATACACATTTAGGATGGCACATTCAATGATGTATTGTATGTTCCATCTCTATCTGCAAACCTTCTCTCGATTTACCAGATTACACACAGTGGATCAGGGAAGACAGTTGATTTCATGCCAGATTCAGTCTTCATTTGGGATAGTGTGATAGGTGGCATTGTTGCTACATGGATAGTTGATCATTCCACTATCTCTACACCTTTTCTCACTTTGGTCCACCATCTCCATCATCGAAGCACAACTCTCCTCTTCTGAGAGATCATCATGTGGTGCAGTCAGGTCACTTGAACCTCTGTGTTTTTCCTGAGACCACTGCTGTGACTGCCACACCACATCTTGTTGAGGTTTTTTTCTCTTCAGCAGGACTCTTCTTCAGCACTTCCAGACCCTCCAGCTCCATTCATCGAGCCACCAGGTGCAGTTGTTGAGGATTCTACAGAGGACACTCATCTCCTCCCTCATGATAGTGTCAACACACCTGTCATACCACTTGCATTGGGAATTCCATTTCAGGATCCATGTGTCTACTCCTTTGAGCATCAACTCGGCCTTCTAGTGCCACCTCTTCTTTTGAGATTACCTCTTCAGTACTCCATGTATTTCACTCCTTTGCATTGGAGTCATAGTGGTTTGTTCATTGATCTAGGGGTTCTTTCATTTTGGGGGGGCTTTGGATCCTTGACCCTCTCTCACGGGGGGGTTGGTAGCACGCATTGTACTCATGGCTTTGAGAGAGTCTCTTGAAGTCATCTTTTGTCTTTTTCTTGCTTTTATATCTCTTTTTGGAGAGGAGTTTTTCCCACTGGGTTTTCTCCTTTATTACCGGTTCACAGAGATTTCCTTGTGTTGGGTACCTGATCAGGCCTTGTTTCCGGGACTCATTTCTTACTTTCATAGTTGTGCTAGGTTAGCTTACCTCCTGAGCTTCGCTTAAGGGGGGTGTTAGAGTAATTAGGTAGTTTCATTACTCTTTTTTCTCTTAAGATTTCTCGTAGGTGCATATAATTAATATGTTATATTAATTATTTTGTACATCCTAGCTTTTTCCTTTTTTAGGGTTTCATTCACCTTTAAGGTTGAATGCTTGTAATTATTTTTTTGAATACTCTTGGAATACATTTGAGCTCTCACTTTTTGAGCACAGAAGGGTTTCAGCTTTTTCCATCTTTTGCTTCATTCTTTGTAACAGGTATCTTGCATGCAGATTGGTCTTGGAAGTCGAAGCTATATTTCTCAGTTTCTACAGTATCAAGGCATTCAAAGCCAAGATAACCATGAGTGTGATCATGTGTAAACAAACAGATCAATAACAAACAAGGAGATAGTACCGACCTCACCATGGCGTACAAATAAACAAGATCAAGGGATGTGAGGTTGTTCCACCTTAGTGCGAGAGCTCTTATCACATACACCCTATTTATTTTACATTGCCGGATCATCAGGACTACACCAACAAGCAGTAGACAAAGAAATTATTAATGAAATTCATGAGAATAGACAGCATACAAAGAAATATTCAAGCATAGCTCAGCTAGTTTCAAAGTTTGAGAATGTATATATGTATGAGGTGTTGAAAAACATCGTTGTGCTTGTGAGTGCATTGTGTTTGATTGTTATTGATAGATGTTTACGTTTGAGATATCCGATGTGTGTTAAAAAAAACACAGATGTGTCCAGAGATAGTGTTAAAAAACATTGTTTATGGTGGTGTTGAAAAACACCAGTTTGTGTCAGTAGAGAGTTGTCCTTGAGAAGTGACAAGATTACTGACTCGGGTGTAAACCAAAGATGTGATCAAATGGGGGGCCCATGCCCCCAAGTAATGATGACTGACTTGACGTATGTTGTGAGGACAAACCAGATGTGATTTCCCCCAAGCGTATGGCGCTGAATCAATGTCAAGTTAGGAGGGTTCGTAAAGGAATTAGAGTGTCACGAAAGTGACCGAAAGATATGTACAAACTAAAGCATAGAATCGTCAAGACCGAGTATCAATAGATAGAGTGTGTGATTATAAATCCAACTATAACAAATGTTAGCAGTCTCAATAGAATAGCGGCAGTAGGCAGACGCAGTGCAAACCACTGGTGACCGATGTGAGAGAGATGCTCAAATGAAATGATCATAGTATAAGATATACATCAGTAGGCAAACGCAGTGAGAACCACTGGTGACTGATGTGAAGAGGATCCTTTAAAAGATAAAAGGACAGTGCCCCCTAGATCAGGAGGGTTGCCCTGAGAGTATGACCAGTTTCAATCCATGTGAGTTGGTGTCTTGACCGGAACTGAAATCAAATGTAAGCAGGAAAGTAGGAAAGCAGCAATGCAGGAAAGCAAATGCATCAAGCCAAGTGGTGCTATGATAAATATAACATTGTGGAACAAGAGGAGCCTGCTTACCAGGTTTTCACCTTCTTGGTAGAAATTCTTTTTTTGCTACCATGACGCCTGTTTGCCAGGTTTTCATCAATGACACTTTTTCTCTTTTTCTCTTTTTTTGTATTTTTCAATTTTTTAATTTTTATTTTTGTATTTTTGGAATATATGATTTTTTTTGGAGATACATCAAAGTGCCTATCGCTAGGTTTTCACTAAGATGATCATTTTTTCAGGACTTTGTCAGATTTTTAGAATTTTTTTAGGACTTTACTATATACATGAGCATACTAAAGATGTCTCAGCTGTAGAACCGCTTCAGATGAAGAGCATTGATGGGCTCTTTGAGTTGTTGTCCTTCAATAGTAGAAATTTGATAGGTACCAGACCCAAACACTGTAGTGACAACATATGGACCAAGCCAATTTGGTTCAAACTTTCCTTTCTGGATCCGATGTTGTTGATTCTTAGGGTTCTCCCTTAGAACGAGGTCACCCGCTTGGAAATCCCTTGGTCTAACCTTCTTGTTATAGCTCTTGGACATTCTTTTATGGTATGCTCTAAGGTGATCGAACGCCACTTGTCAACATTCATCAAGTAGTTCTAGCTCTTGTAGCCGAGATATTCTGTTATCTTCATTAGTAATGAGGCCTTTCAGAGAGACTCGCAAAGAAGGAATCTCAACCTCTATTGGTAACGCAGCATCTACTCCATAAACCAAAGCATAGGGTGTAGCCCCTGTTGGTGTTCTTATGCTTGTCCTATATGCCCAAAGAGCTGGATTGATCTGGAGATGCCAATATCGTCCAGATTTATGCACTGTGTGATGCAGGATTTTAAGGATTGTCTTGTTGGATGCTTTCGCCTGTCCATTACCTTGAGGATAATAGATAGAAGACCAATGTTGAGTAATTTTAAACTTAGAGCATAGCTCTGTCAAATCCTTGTTTTTGAATTTTCCCCCATTATCAGTGATTATTGCTGAGGGTACACCATGCCTGCAGATGATGTAGTTGAGAATGAACATAGCTACTGATTTTCCATTGGTAACGGTGAGAGGGACTGCCTCCACCCACTTAGTAAAATAGTCTGTAGTTGTGATTATGAACTTATGTCCATTTGAGGATGAGGGGTAAATCTGACCCACCAAGTCAAAGGCCCATTGTTGAAATGGCCAGAAAGTAATGAAGGGAATAAGCTCCTTGGCTGGACCATGAATCATATTACCATATAGTTGACATTGTTTGCAAGACTTGGCAAACTATGTAGCTTCTTTTTCCATATCTGGCCAATAGTAACCAGCTCTAATAAGTTTACGGGCCAATGTCAGGCCGTTAGAGTGTGACCCATAGATGCCTTCATGCACCTCTACTAATGCACGTTTGGACTCATCGGGTTCTAAACACCTAAGGAGGGTACCATCTAGACCACGCCTATACAAGTCGTTAGCTATGATGAAAAACCATGAAGCACTATGAATTAAGTGACGTTTCTCATTCTGGGAGTAAGTGTCCGGAACAATCTGGTCACAAAGGTAGGAAAAGATATGATGGTAGTGGGATGAGTCATGTCCTATAACAGAACAGATCATCCAGGAATCAGGGGAGTCATAGGCTAGGTAGCGTAATGTCTCCACTAGGAATTCATGTCAAATCATTTCCAGGCATCTGTAGCATGGAGGCAAGAGTAGCCATGGCATCTGCTGCTTTATTATCTGCCCTTGGAACTTGTTGGAATGTGATGTGAGTAAAATACTTCTTGAGATCATCAACCAACCATTTATGAGGTACCAACTTGTCATGCCTTTTCTGATAGATATCATTTACTTGATTGATGACTAACTGTGAATCTCTAAGAAAATTGAGTTCGTCTACTCGCCACTCAAGGGCGATCTTCATACCATTGATTAGGGCTTTGTACTCAGCAATGTTGTTTGTACAAGGAAACAACATCTTATATGCTTTTGGTAAAGAGTACCTTTGAGGTGTAATGAACAGTATCCAAGCACCTGACCCTTGTTGGGTAATTGAACCATCAAAAAACATAGTCCATGATCGATGTGTAAGAAGTAATATGGACTCATCTAGAAATTCAATGTGCAATGGTTGATGATTAATTAGAGGTGCTTCTACCAACTGATCTGCTATTGCTTGGCCCTTAATGACTTTCCTTTCCACATATTCAATATCAAATTCACTGAGGAGCATGACCCATTTAGCTAGTCTACCTGTTAGGGTAGCTTTACTGAGTAAATATTTTAGAGGGTCAATTTTAGCAATTAGACATGTAGTATGAGCCAACATGTAGTGCCACAATTTTTGTGAAGAAAACACCACTGCAAGGAAAGCCTTCTCTATAGTAGAATATTTCATTTCATATGAGACCAGAGTTTGACTAATGTAATAGATAGCCCTCTCTTTGTTGTGCTGATCTTCTTGAGCCAATAAGATACCCAATGATGTATCTGTAGCAGATATGTAAAGTATAAGTGGCTTCCCATGAATGGGAGGCATCAAGATTGGTGGGTTCGCCAGATACTATTTGATTTGTGTGAACCCTTCATCACATTCTTTGTTCCACTGATAAGCCACACCCTTGTGTAAAGTCTTGGTGAATGGTTGTGACTTGTCCGCCAGTTGAGAGATAAAATGTCGGATAGATTGCAGTCAGCCTTGAAGTCCTCTCATTTGTCTAATATTTTTTGGTGGTGGCATTTCCATGATAGCTTGTACTTTTACAGGATCTACTTCAATACCTTTGGCAGAGATGATATAGCCAAGCAATTTTCCAGATGTTACGCCAAATGCGCATTTCTTAGGCATGAGCCTTAGACTGAATTGTTCCATATGATCTAGTATAGGACCTAGATCGGCAATATTTTTCTTTTGGTGCATGCTCTTAGCCAAAGTTTCATCTACATAATATTCCATTGTTTTATGCATCATGTCATGAAATATGGTGGTAACAGCTCTCTGATATGTAGCACCGACATTTTTGATTCCAAAGGGAATGACATTCTGATAGAAGGTGCCCTAGGCACATGTGAAGGCAGTTTTCTCTTGGTCCTCTGGCGCAATTTTTATTTGGTTATCGCCAGAGAAACCATCCATTAGTGAATACATTTCATACCCTGCCGTCATATCTACGATCATATCAATATTAGGCAATGGAAAATCATCCTTAGGACATGCCAAATTTAAGTCTCTGAAGTTTGTGCAGACCCTTATAGATTTATCATGTTTTGATACTGGAACAATATTAGAGATCCACTTGGCATAATTAATTACTCTGATAAACAATTCCTTAAGCAATTTCTCCAATTCATCTTTAACAAGTAGAGCTATGTGTGGATGCATTTTGTGAAGCTTCTGATTGACGGGCTTAACACCTCGTGCAATGGACAAATGGTGCCTTATTAGATTAGGATCTAACCCTGGCATGTATGAATATTTCCATGCAAAGTTAATATTTTTGCTTCTGAAGAATGTAGTGAATTCCTCTCTTTCTGCCTCTGATAGTGATTGTTCCAAGTGAATAATATGAGGTTCTTCCTCTGTACCCAAGTTGATAGGTTGAGTTGGTTCAATAAGAACAGATGATCTTTCCTAAAAATGACTTGGGAGTGCATCAAGTATCTCATCCTTGGGCACCTTAGAGAGGTTTTCACCCTTGGATACGTCTTTTATTTTGACTGTTTTAGGCTCTGATACTGCCACAAGGTGGTTTTCACCATCAGAGCACCTATTTTTTCTTCTTTTTATTTTGTGACTAAGATACTTGATGTCATCCTCAGTCATGTTGACAATTGCTTCGCTAGTGGGAGACGTTACAGGTTCGACAGTGTGTAGGTAACAGGCAAGAGTGTAATCATTCTGGAACATAAGGACTTCATTAGATGGGGAGGTAGAGTTCCATTCTATAAGCTCAGGATGGAAAAGTGAAAGAGGAGTGATGGGTTCAAGTGCATTCATGGTATAATCATCAAAGGCATGGACAAGCAAGTCGAGACCCAAAGCAATCTCATCCAGAGGTATAGTGGAATACCTTTGATTCCTAGCGATCGTAGTAGACGACATGTTAACATCTAGGGAGTCGGACTCATGTGACCCCACACTAGACCGTTCACCTACTTCAAGAAGGTTTTCATATGCATTAGTTGTATCTGTATCTCTGTCAGAAGTGGCATATGACAAGCTATCAAACTCATATTCATGAGAGTCTATTTCATCATTTGGTGTCATATCAAGAACATGAGTGAAATCAACCCTTTGTCCCCAGTTGGGATGAGTTCTACCTAGAACCTCTGCTATGGTCAAATGAGCACCTCTTGACCTAGGTACTTAATTAGTGTTTGTAACATCAACCGTCTCTTGTGTAATGAGAAGTGACTGGAATTCTTGGTCAAACTGTTCTTGAAAGTGTGGTGGTATGTATAAACGACCATGATGACTAGGGTTTAGAGTATATATGTTTTTCCACTCTTCATAAGTTAATGGAGCAAGTGAAGTGGTGGTATCAGAATCACTGTCAGTGTCTACTGTACTGACACACGGTAAAAAGTTATCTAGCTCAGCAAAGAATGCCGCCAGGTCTAGAGGAATAGGTTAAGGAAAAGTATCCTCATCAGAGTTGTCTTCAGGTTCTTCAGTTTTAGATGTTTCTTCAGGTGTTGGTTTCTTATCTTCTCGAGTTACAAACTTATTTATTCCCAGTTGAAATGTGAGTTTCTGGAAGCCTATACCTATAGAGTCGCGTGTTCTGCGACCAATAGCTTCAAGTGGTGCAATCAATCCCTTATGATTTGCACCTATGGGACCATTTCCTTTATAGCCAAAATGTTGCATAACAGATAGACCTTTGCCATATTGCTCAGGTTTTATGTCATAAGGAGGATTATGTTCAGAATTGTCTTCTCCTTTATAGATCCAAGCTTTGATAGCTCTATTTTCAGCTTCTTCTAATGGCACTGTGGCTTGTATAAAGGTACCACCATACTTTGTTAGAGGAGGAATCGTAGAAGGTTTAGTGCTCTCAGAATGTCTCCCAAAAGAATGGGGAGACAACAGAAAAGATGTAATAGATAACACAGGTTCAATCTGATATCCTCCCATATCAGTCTCTTTGAGTGTCAGACTCTTTTCCATTTCTTTCAATTTATTCTCAAGGAGTTCAATAGATTCTCTGTTGGTAGGCACAAAGATGTCAGCAGATTTTGTGAGGGCATTACAATCATAGCATGTATTAGCAGGTATAGTCACTTCGAATCCTTGCAATGGAAACTTAATGCACTAATGGTATGTGGAAGGGACAGCCTGGATTTCATGGATCCATGGCCTTCCTAACAAAATATTTTATGCCAAAGGTATGTCAAGCACTTGACAAATAACATCTCGTTCAACAGGACCAACTCTAATTGGAAATACAACTAGCCCCTTGGATTTACGTTCTTGCTCATCATAGGCTTTAATGGTAATCTTTTTGTGAGCATCAATGCAATCTTTGCCATAGCCTAACTCAATAAGGAAACTAGCAGAGCAAATATTTAGACCAGCATCGTTATCTATGAGAACACTATGAACACGCTTGGGACCAATCATGACTTCAATGTGCAGCGAGTTATTATGTGGGTGACTCAAAGAATGGTCGTCTTCCTCAGAGAAAGACAAGTAATGTGAGGAGGTCAAGTGACCTACCATGGATTGAAACCGGTCGAGATCAAGATCTTTTGGGACATTTGCCTCAGTGAGGGCTTTGTCCAGGATTTCCCTGTGAGCAGGGGAGATTTTGAGGAGCTCAAAAATAGTTATCTAAGCATTAGTACGTTGCAATTGATCGAGAATGTTGTATTTGGCAGCATTAGATGAGGAACCAACTTTTGGATTCTTAGTAGCAGAGTCAACCTTAGTTTTGTCTGAAGGTTGAGTTGATGTAGCTATAGAAAGCTCAGGGCCTTTGAGAATGATTTTAGCGTGAGATCGAGTAACAACATTAGTGCTGACTTGAGACTACTTTTTTTCAGAAGATGGAGGCGTAGATCCTCGCAAAATGAAATGCATTTTAGACTTGGAAGTATCTTCCTTTCCCTTAAGAATGATGACATTACAATATTCAGTGTCAATAGGTTCAACCATATTAATGTAATTGTCGTTATTGGTGTAAGTATAGTTGACCTTAGCATCAGTATTTTTCCTTTAGATGATTCACCTTTCCCATGAGGAGGAAATGGATCCTTGAAAGCTTGGTGATCAGAATTTTTGTTGTGACCTCCTACAACAATAACCTCACTATCAATGAGATCCTGGATTTTATGTCGCAATTTTAGACAAGTACCTATTTTATGACCTTTGTTTTGGTGAAAATCACAATAAGCAGATTCATTCCACCAAGAGGGTCTTGGTTGTGGATCATAAGGTCATGAATTATCCAATGGAGTGAGTAAATGGTTGTCCACAAGACTCTTGTAAACCGCCTCAAGAGGTTCTCCTAAAGGAGTGAATTCACGCTTGGGCCTAGGAGCCCAAGGTTTAGGTCCAGAAAATTGTGAAGTACTCAGTTTGGATTCTGTCGCAGCCTGATCAGTGGCTTTGGCCGCTTGCATCATGGTAGTGAGATTAAAGGCAGCCTTGGAAGGCTTAGGATTCACATTGTCTACAACGCCATCATTCACAACATTTTGGTTCTTGTTGGGAAATTTAGACTTATCTTTGCTTGAATAAGGAAACCCTTGTTTATTTTCCTTGTGTAAGGTCAATTGTCCTTTCTTGATCATAAATGTCTTGATTCTTACAGCTTGTTTAATCATGTCATCAAAGGTTAGAGGACCTTGTAGCTATACTTGATACCCAAAGTTGGGAAGAATATTATCGAGGAAGATGTCCAACTTTTTGGATTTAGGTATCTTGTGAGAATATCGTGTATAAAGTTGTCTCCATCTTTAGAGAAATGCCAGGAAGGATTCCCCATGATTTTGTTTCAAATTACAAAGATCTCAGATATGAACCAGATGTTGGATGTTGTGAGAATAGTGTTGTAGAAATAAATTGGCAATTTCATCAAAGGTTTTGATGCCAGTTGGTAGTCTAGAGAACCATTCCATAGCTGACCCTCCCAAACTACGTGGGAAAAGACACATAAGATAGGTTGTGTCATGTACGAATTCCATGGAGAGAGCACCAAATTCTCTCAAATGGTCTTGAGGGTCAGATGTACTCAAGTATTTGTCATATTTAGGAAGTTCAACTCCTTTGGGAAAACAAGGCATGTGAAGATCTTTATCAAATGGGAAAGGACAGATGTTGTCCAATGTGAATTGAGTAGTAGGTTTGTCTTTCTCTTTCAAGATTTGAGAAAGTTGCTCTTTCATGGTTTGCATTTCTTTTCGTAAGCAGGAATTTTCAGTTTCTTCCTCTTTCTCAACAAGTGTTTCTATAGCATAATTGGAAGGTAACTTAGCCCCTTGATTGGCTAGTTCAAGAATGTATTTTTCTTTCTCCTCAGCTAGTAGAATTCCCATCA
>MU226802.1:2680972-2698891 GCA_018584345.1 Thuja plicata
TGCCAAAATGCAAGGATTCAAGGTGTAAAGACTCGGTATGAAAAGATTGAGTGTTCTCTGAATTTGGGTCTTCTTGGAACAAAGGATTTCAAACCCGACTAAGATCCACTAGAAATGACCGTTTATTGTAAGGTCGACGTACCGGGGAAGGAGATCAAGATGATTCCACACTAGATGTAGCCCGTAATGGTGTGGAAAGTACAGATTCATCTTGATTGATTGAAAGAAATATTTTGCCACTTCGAGTTGTGACAGTCATAGACAAAGTGTTGAACAAGAGATGTGAACTAGGACCAAACTTGAAACTGTCTCAAAGATTGCACAGAACATGCCAAAAGGTGAAGTATCATTGGTGCAAATAGTTGAGATAAGGCTAGAACAACCAAGAGATGACTATTGCAACACAAGGCATGACAACACAGATGAAAGAGATCAAACAGACATGATACAAGACCAGTTTAAGCAAGAATCACGTAGTTCTCAACCCAAGAAACCAAGTTTCAGACTGTGTGAAGATGGATGGCAGAAAAATAGACCCATATCAGAGACCAGATTTGACAGAAGTACACTTGACTGACAGATTTTAGCTTGTTGTTTTGGACAAAAGAATCCAATTTTGCGTGAAACTATGCAAATGTTGAAAAAAGGATGTTTATAGAATCAGACTGTTAAGACCAGTTTGTGTTTCCCAAGATAAAATCATGTTGTTTTCTGACAGATAGTTCAAGTTACAGATTGTTTTGGACATGTTCAAGATTGACAGTTTGTGTGTTTTGACGATAGTTTCAATTTTTCAAATGATACACCCACGCAAAACACATTAAACAGAATGTTTGTAGTACCAGAACAAGAACATCACAATCCTAGGATATCTAGGACAATATCTGTTGAATCCCCACTTGAACCGAAGTTCAGCTACGCTTACTCTTAGCGGATAACTTAGAAGCTTAGAAGCACAGGCTCCTCCTTACATATGCACTCACTTCTCAAGCATACCAAGCTTCAAAACCTAAAGGAATTGCTTCCCAAAGGGTTGTTATCTCTACTAAAAGCCGTAAAAATGTGGGGCATCTTAGTCGGTCTCTGACCTTCCGCACCAACAGATAGAGAGTTTTTAGAAAACTAGAACAACAGTTTGTAGTAAGGTCGTCCGTTCAGGTGGTTGTGATCAAGTCATTTTCCCAATTAAGGTGGCTCTACCAATCCTTTCAAAGCAAGGCTTTCACATTAACAATGTCAAGACTTTAACGCACCACTAGGGTACTGGAGGAGATTTTGGTTGCCACAATGAATTCACACCTATCTATTGTGACATTAATCACAATAGCATTTTTTGTATACCGGTTTGGAAGGGCTTGGCTTTAGCCTGTTATCGGTTGGGCATCCATTCTCATCAGCTCTGCTAAAGCTCTCGGGAGGTAGCCACTCTAGAAGAATCACATAAATTTCTCTTACACCCAAGATACATAAAGGCGAGGGGATAGGATACGTTCATGTAGTTCTTAGGATTACAATCTAAAAACACTTCAATCACGCAAGACAGTGATTCATTTTAAGCACCAACCGAAGTGTGTTTTAACTACTGAAAACAAATATAAGAAGTTGTGAAAACATGCAAAGTCTTCAAAAAACATCCTGCAATAAACCCATTAGTAGTTTTTAATGCCTTTCTTCATATCAGTTTCCTGCAACAAACACGTCAGAAGTTTATGATGGCTTTTCTTTGTCTCAGCGTCCTGCAAACCAATGTTATGCTGTTTCAAAAGATAAAATTAGAGAAGCACAGATGTCAGAAAATAGCAGTTGCTTAGAAAACCGAGGCAATGAAATATCAAACTGAAAGCTTTGGACTGTAATTTCATGCGATAAAGTATGCTAGATTGCATGAAGAAGTGTTGTATGCCATGTGAAGAACTAGAAAGTTCGTGCGAGATGTACAGAAAGTTCGTGTGATATTAGAACAAAACTTGTACGGAAGTACGGACAAAATGCAAAAAAATGAAAAAGATGAAATGAAATGAGGCCAGAACAGAATGTACCTACCCCATGGTGGGCACCAGAAATGTATGTGGTAAATTTGGCCTTGTTAATCAACCACACACTTCAACATAGTCCTTCTTCATCAGATACACACAAGAATGAATATGAGTTATTCATCCTGCCTGCCTGCATGATTCGACCTGTTACCTTCTATCCAGACGGGGTTTTCAAAATAGCTCTCAGAATGAGAGTCTCACAACCATAGACCAATCTAGGAACGAAGGATTTTTCTCCATGAATGCAATGCAATGCATAGTTATTCTAAGAATTGAAAGATGTGAGATAATCTAAGACATGATTGCAATGCAATTATTCTAGAAATTGAAACTATGTTATTGCAAAATGAAATTATTTTATATGAGATTATCAAGAAATGTGACAATAATTCAGTATTCTAACAATGCATAAAAATGAGTGGGTTTTGAATGAAGAATGAGAGTTCTTTTATAGACTCAGAGATGATCAGAATAGAAATTTTCCTCTTTGAAATAAAACAGATAGAAAAGCCAGTTTAAATTAGAAAGCTTTATTTGAAAGAAAACAATAAATTATTTTCCCTTTGCTTTAATTGTTTTCTTTCTTTGATTTAATTCTGTTTTATTTGATTTTAATTGTTTTCTTCCTTTGATTTAATTCTTTTCTCTTTGAATTAAATTGTTTTCTTTCTCTTTAAAGCACAATTAATTCAAAGATTCTATTTCTGAATAAAAGAAAGATTTTTGAGAGATTATCCATTTAATTAAATAAATATGACCTCATAATTGCTTTTTCTCAATTATTTGAATAATTAAATTCAATTATTGAAATGAGGATATTTATCTAGCAATTAAATATTATTTAATTCCTTTTTCATGTGTCTTAGCTAAAGAGGGTGAATTAATTTAATTAAAGTGCTAGGACTTTATTAATTAAATTAATTCGATCATAAGGTTTGTTTAGCCAAATAGGTGTTTAGGAATTAAATATGATGTATGATTAATGCAAATTTAGGATTTTCTGCATTTGACACCTAGGTCAAGTAGAGTCAGTCAAAACTCAGAATTGCCTAGTACAGTAGGACTTTGATGATCTAGAAGAGTGAAAAATGCAACAAAATTGGTTAGGGTTGCAAGATGCCAATTTTGAGGTGTTATACATACATATACATATATATACATATACATATACATACACGCGCACACACACACACACACACACACACACACAAGCTAAATAGCCTTTATGTGATCACAAAAAATCTTACCAAATCATGGATAACTTTGTTCTCTAGAATATTGTTTCTATCTTTTTCTTTTGTTAAAATTCTAAAGAAATTTGAGAATATTAAAATGGGTTTCAAATTCGTTGTTTAGAGTATTATTGGTGTAGGAGCACCTAGGTATTAGGATTGGGTAACTCTCAAATTTTAATGTGAAAGACATATATAGGTTCATTTATATAAATAAGGTTGTGTTAGGTTGATGTTGGGTTGTTTTTGTAGTGGGTTTTTTTGGTGGTCAAATTGGTCCAAGAAACCCCATTTATGTTGTGGAAGCCAAAATAGGGAAATATGTGGAAATGGTACCTAGAGTGCTTAGATGGACCTATTTAAAGTGAAATTATGTCTAGGGTGAGGTTAGAATCCTTGTGGCACCCATTCATTGGGTCAGGGTTATGAAATTGTAAAAGATGTAAAAGCTGCTTGAGCAACTTTTACAACTTTCAAATGTTGCTCAACAACATTTGGACACAAAATGAAAAATTCCCTAATGGCAGTTATGGGTTGGATTATTTGGTTATTATGAGTTTAGGGGACCTATATAAGGGTTTTCCAATGATTGTACGAAGGTTGGAAAAAAAATTGTTACATTTCCAAGAAGGATTTTGTTGACAGTTTACTGTGTTTCTATAATTTTTCAAGATTTAGTTTGATTCCCATGAATATGGATTAAATCACTCAGCTTGATGAGTATAATAGTTTATGATACTTGTTTCCTTGGATTTTAATCACTCCTTGTGATATTTTGTATATTTTTGTGTGTATAAACAAAAGCAAATCCTGCCTGGATTGTTCACTGCCAGTGTAAGGGTTTGGTCTGTAAATATGGCTCTATGGTGAATTCCCTCCATTGGATCTTAATAGCCCATGGAGGATGGAAAGTAGAGCCTCTTTATATTATTTTCTCTTTGTATAGTTTCTATAAGTTTTTTTTTCTATTTTTAAAGGCTTTCCCTAGGCAAGACAGTGTGTACCCAGCTAGGAGCAAGTAGATGACATTTAGAGTTTAAATGCAGGATTGGACTGAACTGGTAGATCTAATGGTTGGAGAGTGGAGCTAGGGCATTGAAGAAGCCATGGAACTAGTGACATGATTTGATGAATCCATTTCATCAACAAAATCCTTCACAGAGTGCAACTGGGCCTATTTTTAAGGAGATTGACCCAGTTTGCAAAAGGTACTATACAGATACCTTGGTGAACCCAAACCCTAAAAATATTAAAGGTTTTCCAATGGGTGTCAGGATCAGTGATTATTTTGGGGGTTCCTTTGAGAATTTTGGAAGTTATTCAACTTTAGGGGCCTAATTAGGGATAATTGGGCTACTATCCCTTTAAACTGTGAACTCTTGAACTCGATGGAGAAAGTGATTGAACAATGGCCAAATAACTTCAAGAAAGATGGAATTAGGATGAATTGGAGTGAATTAAATCCTAAAAAGTGTCTGCCAAGGTTTTAGTATGGATTGTGTGAATTTACCCTAGTGAGTTCGAAGAATAATTGCACACCCTTTGATAGAGAGGTCCTTGAGATTAGGGGAAAGAAACCAAGTGTGTTCTCCTAGGTTGGGGTTGAGAAGAAAACACTAAAAGGTCTAGAGAGTGACCTTAAAGAGATTCAAGCTGACTCTAGGATAGGAGCTTCCCTATCAGATTGGTATCAGAGAAAGGAAAATGTTTGGGCTAATTATTGTATGTTTGATTGTGAATAAGTGGGTGAGTCAAGAATGGTGACCAACACAGAGCTGGAAAAGAAGGTTGATGACCACGAAGAGGATAATAGACTTGTAGGAGAAAGATTGGTAGAGATGGAGAGTAAGCTTGCTGAAGTTGAAGCCAAGGCTGAAGAGGTTAGTGAAAAACTAAAAGAGACAGAAGGTAAAGGGAATTCATTGGCAATAGAAGATGAGGTGCCAAAGCCTGGTCCTATTTTGTAAGAAGAACCATTCCTTAGAGTACTGAAAGCTATGGGTGGAAAATTCCTATAGGGTGTACCACTATTCAGCGGAAAAATTGAACCAGAAGTAGTGATAGAGTGGATAGAAGGGTTAGAGAACCATTTTGATTATGAGAATGTGAATGAAGCACAAAAGGTGAAGGTGGTGAAGACTAGGTTGAGATTAACTTCCCTAACATGGTAGAAGTTTGTGCAAGATGAGAGACAAAATGAGGGAAATAATCATATTTCTACTTAGAAGGGTATGGTTTCTAAGATTATGGACACCTATATCCCTAATAATTATGAGATACAACTCCATAAGAAAATACAGAACCTAAGGCAAAGAGAATTAGAGATGAGTGCCTACCTTGAGGTGTTCTACAAATTGTGTCTAAGATCCAAGGTGATAGAAAATGGAAGCATTAAAGTTTCATGTTATCTAAATGGGATAAGATGGAGTATACAAGAGGAGATAAGTTTGTTGATACTTACCACAATGCAGAAATGTTACTAATTGGCTCTTAAGGTAGATGAAAAGAGTAAGAATAAGTATGAAGCCACTAGTAGAGCTAGAGGAAGATTTAGAGACACAATAGGCCACAGAGAGAACTACAGGGGTAGAGATAATGAATCAAGACCACAAGGGGAGTCAAGATTGACAGAGAAAAGTAGTGAATCTAGTGGTAGAGGTAATTAGGGAAGAGGAAGGGGTCTTAGCAGCAGTGGTAGAGGAAAATTTGGAGGTTCTAGAAGAGGTTCCTCTTTTGAAAATATGAAGTGCTACAATTGTCATTAGTTTGGTCACCCTTCTTATAGGTGCCTTAAAAAAGCAACTTCTTCTCAGTCAAAGAGAAGAGTAAACTATGTGCAAGAAGACACCGGTAGTGTCAAGTCTCCTAAGATCAATCTTGATTCAGAGAGTGGGGAGAATCTAATGATAAGAAGAGTCCTAATCAAAGAACCAGTCAAGGAAGAGCCTAAGAAAATGAGGTCACTTTTCAAGGTGAAATGCAAGATTCTTGGTAAGGTGTGCAAGGTGATAATAGACTCAGGTCCAATGGACAACATCATCTCAGAGGAAGTAGTGAACAAGTTGGGATTGAATAGGATATCTCATGACCATCCCTATAGAGTGACATGGTTGAATAAGGGACAACATGTCCTAGTTAATGAACAATCATGGGTTGATTTTTCAATTGGAGGATATGATAGGATTCTTTGTGATGTGTTTCTTATGGATTCCTGTCAACTATTGTTGGGAAGACCATGGAAATTTAATAGGAAATCCATGCATAATGAGGAGAAAAACTCTTATTCATTTCAGAAGGATGGAGTAACATACAATATCCTATGTTTGGTGGAGGAAGAAGGGATAAAAACTAGTAGTCCTAATGTGTTGATAGTTGGTGGAAAAGAGTTCTTACAAGACCTCAAGAAAGAAGAAGAGTGATTTGTTGTTATTATGAATCCTAAGGAAGAACATAAAGTTGAACAAGCACCACTACCCAAGGAGGTACAACAACTTTTGGAGTAGTTCAAAGATATTGTTAGTGATGGATCATCTACAGTCCTACCACCATAGAGAATAGTGAGTCATCAAATTGACTTCATTCCAGGGGCATCATTTTCAAATAAAGTTGATTATAAAATGACTCCTGAATATAATAAGGAGATAGCAAGATAAGTACAAGAATTACTTGATCAAGGTCTAGTGAAGAAGAGCATAAGCCCTTGTGCAGTTCCATTGGTATTAGAATAAAAAAAAGGAGGTATGTAATAAATATACAAAAAATGAAAAGATCTTAGGAAAGAATCCAAGTGAGAAAAAAGGAATAATATTACTAGGACACAATGAATGAAAGATTGCTTCAATAACTATCAGCAAAACCATCAAGAATCTCCAAGATCAACACAATGAGACAATGATTTTGAAAGGGGAAAACTAAGAAAAACCCCTTGTGTATATAATATGAATGAGGCAAAAATCCTACAGAAAAAGAGATAATGTGAGCAAGAAGCTCATTAAAACATTGAGAGAAAGAGTTGAGAATGTGAGTAGAAGTGAGAACATTGTGAGAAGATTGTGTGTGTGATAGTAGAAGTGTGTGGAGAAGCATCTCTTAAATAGAGATGAGTGATGGAGTTAGAATATAACTCTCATCTTCTATGCATGCCACATTCACATTAAGTGTGTGTCAAGTGTGATAATCCTCTTAAGGAGGAAAAAGCTAATTTCCTTAATAAATGAAATAAAAGAAATGAGTTGTCCTCCTACTTGGACTAGAGGAAAAATTACATTTTAGGATACATTGGATTATCCATATTTAAATAATATACCAAGGAAATATTATTAATTCTAACTAGCTAAGTGAAGCCTATGTATTGAATCCAAAGAAATTAATAGAATCATCATTAGATATAGGTTCCCAATTCCTAGGATTGAGGATATAATGGACTGTCTTGGAGGAGCTCAATATTTTACCAAGTTGGATCTCAAGAGTGTTTACCACCAAATCTAAATTAAGGAGGGTGATGAGTGGAAGACAGTCTTGAAAGCCACAGAAGGTCTATATGAATGGATTGTCATGCCATTTGGGCTTAGTAATGCCCCTAGAACATTCATGAGATTGATTAATTAAGGGCTAAAGGACTACATAGGAAGGTTTGTGGTAGTCTATCTTGATGAAGTACTCATATTCAGTAAAACCAAAGAATAAAACTTTGAACATTTGGATATTGTGTTGAGGAGGTTGCATGAGGAGCAGTTGGCTATCAACTTGGAGAAATATGAATTCTCAAAGAAAGACTTGGTCTATCTTGTATTTGTGGTCTCACAAAGAACTTTGAAGATGGATCCTAGAAAAATGGAGGCTATACTCAACTGGCCTACTCCCACGTCTAGTACAGAGGTAAGAATTGTTCATGGGCTTGCCTAATTCTATAAGAAGTTTAGTAGGGGATTTAGTGCAATATGTGCCCCATTCTTAGATACCATTAAGGGTGGGTTGAAAACTAATTTTAGGTAGACTGAGGAACCCAATAAGGGGTTTGAAATGTTGAAACAAAAAGTAGCCACCCAAATTATCCTTGTACTGCCAATTTTTGATAAACTGTTCACCCTAGAGTCTGATGCAAGTAGTATAGCAGTAGGAGTTGTTTTGATTCAAGAGGGAAAATGAGTAGATTCCTATAGTTAAAATTGAATGAGGCCAAGAAGAGGTATTCCTCATATGACCTAGAGATCTATGCATTAGTCCAAGCCCTTAAGAAGTGAAGACATTATCTCCTACCCAAAGATTTTGTGGTGTTTACTGGTAACCAAGCCTTTAGCTTTATCAATTCCCAAGACAATCTAAGCAATAGGCATATTAAGTGGGTGGAGTTCTTACAAGAATACACATTTACTATCAAGCATAAGAAGGGTCAGATGAACAAGGTGGCTGATTCTTTGAGAAGTAGACTTCTCACTGTTCAAGACGTGCAATTGAAAAGCATAGGAGTGGAAAGTTTCAAAGATCTTTACAAAGAAGATGAAGACTTATCAGAGGCATACAAGGTATGTGTAGATTTTGATAATCATTTCCATAGTCATTTTTCTGACTATACATTGCATAATGGGGTATTGTTTAGAGGGGGACATTTATGTGTACCTAAGGGATCCATGAGGGAAAATATCATACAAGAGAAGAATAATGGTAGTCTCAGTGGATAATTTGGTCTCAATAAGACACTTGAGTTAGTCCAAAGATTTTACTATTGGCCTAGGATGCATAAAGATGTTAGGAAGTATGTGGAACAATATATCATTTGTCAGAAAGCCAAAGGGACTACTTCTAATGCTAGTCTCTATCAACCACTTCCCATTCCCAATAGGCCATGGGAATGAATCAACATGGATTTCATTGTTAGTTTACCAAGGACAAGTACGGGATTCAATAACATATTTGTAATTGTTGACATATTCAGTAAGATGAGCCATTTTATTCCATGTAAGACTACATGTGATGCTAGTTATATTTCTTAATTATTCTTTAGAGAGGTTGTTAAAATCCATGGACTTCCCCTTATCATAGTCTCAGACAGAGATGTTAAGTTCATGTGACCTTTTTGGAAGACACTGTGGAAGAGATTGGGCACTAATATTTCATTTGGATATACTTATCATCCACAGACTGATGGCCAAATAGAGGTCATTAATAGAGTCTTAGGTAACCTTTTGAGGTGCTTGACAAAGGAATATGGACAAGTATGGGATCAACTGTTACCACAGGAAAAAATTTCTCATAATAATAGTGTGAACATAGCTACTGGAAAGAGTCCTTTTGTAGTGGTCTATGGTGTTCATCCCGGGGGTGTTTGTGAACTCAGAGAGTTAGGAAGCATGGAGGGTAGAAGTGGACATGCAAAGGATTCCACACAATTGATGAAAGAGGTGCATGATCAGGTGAAGAGGACACGCATAGAAGCCACCCAAATATTGAAAGCCAAAGTGGATGAAAAGAAGGAGTTGCAGTTTGAAGTGGGATACTTGGTTATGGTGCACTCGAACAAAGCTAGACTGAATAAAGGTGTACCTAGTAAGCTATAAAGGAGAAGGATAGGGCCTTGTAAAGTCATAGAAAAATATGGAGTGAATTATTACAAAATAGACCTACCTACATATTTGGCAATATCACCAGTGTTCAATGTGTAGGACTTAGTCAAATATAAAGGTCCAATGCCAGAGGAGACTAAGAGTACTTTTGATTTTGAGAAGGTTATGGTTGATGTACCCTTGCCACCTAAGAGCAAGCCACAAGTAGAGAAGATACTAGACTCCAGAGTTAAGAAAAAGACCATACATGGACAACATATGGAACATCTTGTTAAATGGAAGAATCTACCTAAAGCAGAGGATACATGGGTTGTAGAAGCTAACTTCAAGAAGCTTGGAATAGAATCTTCATTACTGTCTCCAGATATAACTTAACTTCTTTTGTTTAGAGGGAGCATGGTGCAAGAGAACCTAGGGGTTAGGATTGGTTAACCCTCATATTTCAATGTGAAATACCTATTTAGGGTTATGTATATAAATAAGGTTGTGTTAGGTTGATTTTGGGTTGTTTCTGTAGTGTGGTGTTTTTGTTGTGGTCAAATTGGTCCAAGAGACCCCATTTATGTTGTGGAAGACAAAATAGGACAATATGTAGAAATGGAACCTAGAGTGCTTAGATGGACCTATTTGAAGTTAAATTAGGTCTAGGATGAGGTTAGAGGCCTTGTGGCACTCATTCATTGGGTCAGGGCTGTGAAATTGTTAAAGTTGTAAAAAAGTTGCTTGAGCAACTTTCAAATGTTGCTTGACAACATTTGGACACAAAATGAAAAATGCCCTTAATGGAAGTTATGGGTCAGCTTAGTTAGTTATTATGAGTCCAAGGGACCTATATAAGGGTGGTTTTTCCAATGGTTTTACGGAGGTTGGACAAAACTTTGTTACATTTCCAAGGAGTTTGCTGACAGTTTACTATATTTCCATAATTTTTCAAGATTTAGTTTGATTGCCTTGAATATGGATTGAATCACTCAATTTTATGAGTAGAATAGTTTATGATACTTGTTTCCTTGGATTTTAATCACTCCTTGTTATATTTGTTTATAGTTTTGTGTATAAAAAAAAAAATCCTGCCTGGACTATTCTCTGCCAGAGCAAGGGTTTGGTCTGTAAATATGGATCTATGGTGAATTACCTCCATTGGATATTAATGGCCCATGGAGGATAGAAATTAGAGCCTATTTATATTATTTTCTCTTTTTTATAGTTCTAGAAGTTGTGTTTTCTATTTTTAAAGGCTTCTCCTAGGCGAGATAGAGTGTACCCGACTAGGAGCAAGTAAATGACATTCAGAGTTTAAATGCAGGATTGGATTGAACTAGTGGATCTAACGGTTGGGGAGTGGAGCTAGAGTGTTGAAGAATCCATGGAACAAGTTCCATGAATTGGTGAATCCATTTCATCAACAAAATCCTTCAGGGAGCGCAACTGACCCTATTTTTAAGGAGATTGACCCAATTTTCAAAAGGTATTGTACGGATACCTTGGTGAACCCAAACCCTAAAAATATTAAAGGTTTTCCAAAAGGGAATTAGGATTAGTGATTATTTTGGGGTTTCCTTTGATAATATTGGAAGTTATTCAACTTTAGGGGCCTAGTTAGGGCTAATTGGGCTACTAGCCCTTCAAACTGTGAACTCTTGAACTCGGTAGAGAAAGTGATTGAACCATGACCAAAGAACTTCAAGATAGATTGAATTAGGATGAATTAGATTGAATTAAATCATTAAAAGTGTCTGACAAGTTTTTAGTATGGATTATGTGAACTTACCCTAGTGAGTTCAAAGAAGAATTGCACCACCTTTAATATAGAGGTCATTGGGATTAGGGGAAAGAAACCAAGTGTGTTCTCCTAGGTTGGGGATGAGAAAAAAAACCTAAGAGGGTCTAGAGAGTGACCTTAAAGAGATTCAAGATTACTATAGGATAGGAGCCTCCCTATCAATTATGCAAACCAAACAATGGATATCTATTCTTTAATTGTTTATGTAATCCAATCAGGGTTATTCAGAACCCTGATTAGATGACATTAAGTTTTTACGGGTGGCAAATTACCATCCACAAAACATTGTCAATACCAACAAAAGGAAAATATATGTGCATGAAATTGAATGCCACTAAACACCCAAGGATGGTTGGTGATATGAAATGACACGAACAAAGTGCGAGAGGGATGGTGGCTGTGTTAGGAATGGAAAAGGCCGTCGAGAGGAAAAAGCCAACATGGATGACAACTTTGCAGTAGAAAAATCCCAAATGGATGCCTATGGGAATAATTATTCTTTCTTTATAAATTCCAAGATATACTTATTTCTAATTAAAAATAATATATTTGTATTCATATATTTTATAATACCACCTTCATTGTACAAATGTTCAATTATTGCAGGCTCTACACAAATGTTTAGAAGCTTACAAGACAAATTCAATTCATTGTTCGACACACATGCAAAGCGAGGTACCATGAAGAGAGACAATAGAGTATTTTTAATCTCAATTCATCTACTTGAACATGGAAAGAAGTGATTACCTTCTACTAGAGAAAGATTTTTGGTTTGTTAAATAGCAACCTTGGAACAAACATCAATATTGTCAAGAAGTTTAGAGTATGTTTGAATCAAAGTGCAAAATGCAAGAGCATAAATGTTGCATATGAATAGTTTGAAAAAAATACTTCAAGATATGTCATCTAAAGAAATGAAAATAAATTATTGCAGAATGTGGTTGTTTGATAGAGAGCATCAAAGGTTATAATGTCAATGAATGAAATGATTCCAAGGTTTGAAGAAAATGATCTATTGAAGCAAATTTTAACCTCAAGCATGTACCTCAAACATGTGAAGAATGTTTGAAACAATTCCCCAAAGTAACATTTTCTCTTGTACATGCATGCAAATTGTAGGAGTACATACAAGGCGCGTGAAATTTTCATCAAGAATGCGTGGAAGAAGTGTCACTATATGGAATATGGTGATTGTAAGAATTTGATAAATTAATTTTAGAAAATTTCAAGGAAATGAAATTGATAAGCTGAAAGCTAATTCTAAATTTCAAAACCATTGATAGCCTCTTCCCTACATGAACAAAGATGTAAATATTCATAGAAGAGTGAAGGACAAAATTTGTCAACTGTTTGTATTTGTAATAGATTGTAAGTTGTACCTACAAAATATGAAAGAGCAATCATTTTGAGGAATGAAACAAAATGATTGGAAAATGTGTCGAAAATGTTTTAAAAGATTTTAAGAAATCTTGACTGGTAACTGTAAATCCAATTATCATGATCTATGTAACATTCTATCTACTTGCACAGAAATAAAAACTTTAAACAAAAATATTTCAGGAACATCCATTTGAACATGATGAATGAAGACCACTATCAAATTTTAAATTTTGATGTTGAGATAGCCCAGGGAGACATGCATGAAAAAGGTGCATCCAAGATATAATTATTTCGAATTAAAATAATATATTTTTATTCGTATATTTTATAAATTAATCAAAACGTTATTATGTATAATTTTTTTTTAAGTTTAAGCTTATAATCAAGCTATTTATATTTTGTTTATTATGTATTACAATATTAGAGTTCCTATAATCGTGAATGACAAAACCTCTTACTCAAAAAATTAAACATTATATTTATTATTTATATATTTTATAAACTAAATATAATATTAATAGAAATAATATATATTTCTTAAATGTTTAATCTTATAAGAAAATATATATTTAAGAATTTATAATACATAATTATTATTTATTTAACAAAAAGGTTTTTTTAAATAAGTAATTGGTTGAGGCCTTTCATTATATTTTATTAAAATAATAATATTTTCCACCTCCATTATGTGCGGGCACCGAAGGAAAAGAACGGAGGAAAGAAAAACCTTTGGTGTAGCCCGAGACTTAAAAGTCCAATCCTTAAATATTACATTGCATATCTCATTTATCTATTCGGGTCAGCTTCAAAGAGGAACATGCTCCTCATGTATAGACAAGTTAGATATTTATTACCTCCTACCATTTCCTCTGCAGGGCTACATACACTTCTAGATTTACATGAAGGATTCCAAGCCTCTTATTACATATTCTAAACCTTGATCGATTCTATTAAGGTATCAAATACTAGGCAAGTACCATAACTCAGGGATGGACATCCGACCGACCAGCTATCCTCCTTTATAGAAACTCATTTAATTTATCAACCTAGGGACGTATTACTTGAAATGGGTCAGAAAAGTATATGCACCAAGGATTTTTACTCAGACCACGCTATGGCTGCAGGAAACAGATTACTTTTGGAAGGAAACTATTCTATAGCTGCAGGAAGTAAATCGCTTTGAAAAGAAACTATTCTAAAGTTGTAAAGAATGCTGGAACGGAAATGCAGAAGTGAAAGCACTTGAAGGAACACTATAACTTGATAATATTGGAAAACATAATCATAATGATTCAACAGTTATGCCTCTATGGTTGCAGGAAGTGTTGGACTATCCTGCAGTTTTTGGCTGCAGGAACTGTGTTAACACCAAAATTATAAAACCAAGATACACGAAACTTAAACTATATGAAAATGAACCTATCTATCTAACACAGATTCCTCACCAAGTGGGCCCCCTTGAGTGAGTATCCAAACTCAATTACACTGAACTGTAGATTTAAAACTTCATTCGCTATTGATCAAAAATGACTTACAAATTCAACTATAAAGAAATAGAATGTAAGCTATAACTGATAACGCCCCCCTTCTCACGCAGGAGACTTTATTTAAAGAAATAAAAACATCTAACTGCTATCTAATCACACCATAAAGATAGGTGGAGCTTTTATTACAACCCTATTAAACATGAAAGGTAACTATAAAACTGGAGATTGAATAGATCCATGAAAGAGGAAAGAAATGCTTTTGACAACAAATCCAACTTCCCACTCTTTCCTAGATTTCCTCAAATAATTTATTGTGATGCCTGGGTCTTTCCTCTTCTTCTTCCACCTTGATCATCCTGAATCCATCTGCGCTATGCCTGAGATTTCCCTATATGCACTTGCTGCAAGACCGGGTCGAGCATCCAGAACATGAGCGTGGTTTACCTAGTCAAGGTAACAATTGCTGATTTGGTGCGCTGCACTCCAAATGTTAGAGAAATTTATGATAACAAACATCAAGATACACATTCATCATTCATATTTAAACAACAAATTCATTCCAAAAATACATAACTATAATTCCAAAACAATTAACCTAGCATCTTCATCCAAGCATAGTGTATTTAAGTGTTTCCAATCACAAAATAGGTTTGGTGGCAGCATGCCACATAACAACAAATATAAGTAAAAGTATCTGGAAAAGCATGATAAGAATGATGAAAACATGGAAAAGATTCTAGTAAAATCTATCCTAGGGATTTTAAACTATGGCATTAATATGCCCTATCATTTCTTCCGCCTACGAATATTAATGCCTATCCTCAGGCACTGAAACATCCCTGATCGTCGCAAGTACTCAAAGATCCCCTTCTTGTGTCTCACTAGTAATGGAGGTACCTACTCACTAGTAATAACCATTGGTGTGCTCCATTTTAATTCATCTGCTCATTTCTAGTTGTTCATCTACTTCATTGTCAATACAACTATATAGTGGCCATAAGAGAAGAGGGGGTTGCAAGGAAAGTGGAAGCTACTTTTCAGGACGAGGTTGCCTACCCAATAATATGTACCATTGAACTCTCTATACAATAGCTCTTAATTTGATAAGGTTGTGAGGCTCAGCCTTCTTTAATGCCAATGGTAATCTTTCCCATCTCTGTCGCAATCCTTCTGCTGCCCTGTTTCAATCTGATAAGGAAAACTGTTCAAATGATGCAAATACTTCTTCCCTGTTATTCAGTATCCTTTTTTGGTGGGTAGAGTCTTTCAACCCATATACTATCTCCATCCAATCACAATACAACCTACGGGGACTACCACTTTCTGGTCATAATGGAAGTGTGATAGTTTGTTCAACTCCCCTATATTTCCTTTATTGTTCCCCATAGTTGATCTCATTATTGGACCTAGAGAGTAAAGTGGATAGGTAGATATCTCCAACAAATAGAAAAGGATTCCAATGAATATTAGAGGGAACATCATAATTATGCAAGTAAAGTTCACATAACAAATTCCAAACACAATCTGGTGATTGATCATATGCAGCCACAAACTCTTGTGGCAATTATATGCTTGTGTGTAGATCCCGAAGGACCCTCATCAATTTATACATGATAAATTGTTCTTTTAAACAAAAAGCATAGACCCTAGGGGGTGGTCTGCATTTTATCAATTTTGGAATTAGCTGTGTAACCGAATCTAACTTGTTTTGTAGCAATTGTACCTCTTGTTGTTTCCTGCCTAACTCCCTTTTTAACCTATCCTTTTCCAGCTGCCACATTGACTTTTCATATTGCATTTAATTAAAATAGTCAATGGAAAGGGAGTGAAGTGTTACCTAAATTTTTTTAATTGGAGTTGTTGAAGTGACCTGCTCTATTGTTGTGACTGTATCTGACCCATCAATGGGTAATTCATCCGAGGTTGGAACTAGGGCATTTCTCCCTTGATCAAATTATTCCTGAGAAGAAGGCATATCTATATTTTTGGCGTGTTTTGTCTCCATGCATGTTTTTTCCATATTTACTATTTTTGTGTCCCTTTCCTCGGCTGTAGGATCTATTTCCATGATGTTCAGAGATTCTGTACATGGGCTTCCTGCTTGTGGTTGTTCTTTTAAAGATTCCTTAATTGGATCTTTAGGAGATGACCCAGTCATCGTAGGTGAGTCCATTTTACTTTCTTATGGTGTGCTTAAATGACCACTTCGTCGTGGAGGATTTTCCATAGACTTCGTAAAGCATTTTTGAGATTTATGGTGACTCTTTAGGGGTATGGTTGCAGGAGAAATAGGGTTTTCAGATAAAACAAGAGTTTCTTCCCAAACATCTGCAGCTATCTTGGCCTTACCCTTCTCTTTCCTCAAAGCACTTTATTTAGCTTGTGGGGTATGCAAGTCTGAAGAACCCTCAGTTTTACCGCTCCCTGGGCTAGGGTTTGGATTATCGAAAGTGTTTTTCTTTGTTTCAGCCCTTGAAGAAGAGGGAATTTTATGCATGGTCTTCAGAATAATGGTTTTGTCCTCATCAGGTGCATCCTCCTCAGGAGCATGTTCTTGTGTTTCTTGTAATCCAGGTTGTGGCCCTTCTCCTCATAATTGTACATGGGGTGTGGCAATAAATTCATCCCATGTCATAGGAGAATTATCCCATAAAGATCTCTCTACCAGAAGTTTTATCAACCCATGGTGAGTAGCTGCATTCAAGTTCCCCTTCCTAACTTCTTCTAAGCTTAGTTGTAACAAAGAATACAGGAAATTGGGTACATTGACAAGGTGTCCATGCCACAAATGACTCAACAGTTTAAAATGCACAGCATGCAAGTATGAAAATCGCCCTTCACAAGTAATGTACCTTATCACATAGATAGTCAGTCGAGAGTAATCTTCTGGAAGAGATGATCTCTTTGCCCCCTACTTACTAGTCTCCAATGCAGCATCTTTGGGCAAGGAAACCTTAGCCCTGGCCACTCGTGTGTCATGTTCATGCAAAAAAACTTCACCCATAGAAAGAAGCCCTGAAACCTCTGCAATATGTGCTTTTGAAGCTTCCACCCTTAATCCCTTTACATAAGCAACTTCATTGTTGTAAGTGCGTGAGAATTCCACTGTTATAGCTTCGTTGTAATCACAGAGCCTGAAAAAATACATAAGCTAGCCCACGCAGTTAAAGACTTGGACACTTTCTTGATCCTGCGATAAAGATGAGTGATCCCCTGGCTCATGGCGTATTGGTGACCCTCCTGATGCAGAGACCTCAATGGACCAACTAATCAAAGGCTAAATGATGTCAAAACTTACTCAAAGGTCCACTAGGTTCTACATACTAGGTTAAAACACCCCATATTCCCTCAATGATGATGCTTGATCATTTGATTCACTTGACTAAGGTTGCACAATAAGGTTTCAAGTTTCAAGATTGCAACATCAACCTACTCAAC